>JAAWXA010000003.1:67544535-67694380 GCA_038090715.1 Florisuga fusca | reverse complement strand
GGGAACACTGACAACTTTATTGCAAGAACCGCCTCAACAACAGCATCTCTGTGTCCCAGAGGAGCGCGGGCAGGGCAGGGCAGAGCAGGCCTGGGGCGCTGGGGCCTCCTGGGGACCCTGCGGGGGTCCCAGGGAGTGGGGTGAGCAGGCTGTCCCTCAGGGCAGAACAAGGTGGGGTGGCAGGAGAGGAAAACCTGCAGGGTGCCCTGGAGCCCAGACCCCCACCTGGCTTGTGCCTCGCCAGGCCGTGTCCCCAGGGCTTCCTGGCCCAGGGGGAAAGCTCTGGCCCTGCAGAGCTCCAGCACTGCCACTGTGGCCACCATGGCCACATGGCTGGCTATGGGGAACCCACCCGTCTGCCAGGAGCCTGCTCTCTGCTCAAGGCCATCCTGTGCCAGAGCTACACTCCTCATGGCACTGAGCTGCTTTTCCACACCCTGCTGCTCCCCAGAGCTTGTTTCTCCCCACCCTCTTGGAGCTGGGAGAGCATTGCAGAGGATGGAGGTGGCACTCCTGCATCAGAGACTTCCAGTGGGCTGGGAAGCTTGCGGCAACTCTGCCCAGAGGAGATGGTGTGCAGTCAATCATCAGGTCCCCCCACCTTTCACACTGGATATTTAATGGCTCTTTGGGTCTCAATGTTTAAATCTGTCTAATGAACATTTAACTGCTGCTCAATATTTAATGCCTCAGTGTTCAGTGTAATAATCCCATGCATCACAGTGAGTCCATCACCCTGGGCATGAGGGGAGTCGTTCTGTGGGAGAGGATCTCACATGGAGCAGGGGAGGCCAGGATCAGCTCCATAACTCCTTTTGCACGGGTGACCTTCAGCAGCACGGTTCAGTGATGGACTTGGCAGTGCCTGTTAATGGTTGACTTAATGATCTTAAGGGTTTTTCCAACTCAAAGGATTCTATGGCAGCAAGTAATCTGTGCACCAGGAGCTCTGTCTGCCTCTCCTTGATGTCTCAGTGGTGTAGCAGATGCTGGAGCTGCCTGTGCTGGCTGGGAATTATACCCAAACCATTCCATGATTCCATGGTTCTGTGTTGACAGGATCATCAGAACAAGACCTTTGGCCTATGCAACAAATTGTACATCAGACAAGGAGGAGACCCTGAAGTTACCAGAATGGCTCCTGAGGAACCCTTTCATGGGAATGGGGACAGAGCAGGCTGGAGTGAGCTGGCTGTGCAGTGGATGCTGTTTGGCTGTCATCACATGCCCCATTGGTACCTCCTTCCTGCTCAGTCTCCATGGGAGCACGCTGGGATTTGTCCATAGCACAGGTGGAGAGGAGTGGGACATGGAGCCCGGCTGCCATCTGATGTGTGTCCTGGAGCACACACTGTCCCTGCTGTGCAGTCCAGGCAGGTCCTGGGCAGTCACATCAGTCAGTGTGCTATGGCACACTCGTTGCAGTGTCTGTTTCTGGGGGAACCAAGCACCTTCTCCCACACCTTCTCTCCACAGTTGTTCCCTCAGGGTGGGCAGCAGTGTGCCTGGCCCAGACAAGCTTCCCCTGTCCCCAGCCCAGACCCATTCCCAGTCCCATTGCTACCCCAGCACCCTCCCTGTCCCCATCCTGATCATAGAATGACAGAATGCCAGGTTGGAAGGGACCTCAAGGATCATCTGGTCCAACCCTTCTACTATTACTGTTCATAGAATCACAGAATTGTCTGGGTTGGAAGGGACCTCAGAGATCACCAAGTCCAACCCTTGATCCACTCCCCCCGTGGTTCCCAGCCCATGGCACTGAGTGCCACATCCAGTCTCTGTTTAAATATCTCCAGGGATGGAGAATCCACCACTTCCCTGGGCAGCCCATTCCAATGCCTGATCACCCTCTCCATAAAGAAATTCTTTCTAATATCCAACCTAAACCTCCCCTGGCACAACTTGAGACCATGCCCTCTTGTCTTGCTGAGAGGTGCCTGGGAAAAGAGACCAACCCCCACCTGGCTACAACCTCCTTTCAGGGAGTTGTAGAGAGTGATGAGGTCTCCCCTGAGCCTCCTCTTCTCCAGGCTGAACAGCCCCAGCTCCCTCAGCCTCTCCTCATAGGATCTGTGCTCCAGTCCCTTCACCAGCCTGGTTGTTGATGTGAGATGTCCCAGCACCCCACTGAGCTGAGACTTAAAACTCCTGGGAGACTATTCCAGCATCTGACTCCTCAGGGGGAAAAATTTTCCTTTTGTGTCCAATGGGAATCTCCCCAGGAGCACCTTGTGCCCATTGCCCCTTGTCTTGTCCATGGGACTCCTTGGAAACAGGGAGTCTCCATCTATTCTGTATTCCCCTTTGAGTACTGGAACATGGGAATCAGGTCTCTCCTAAGCCTTCTCTTCTCAAGGCTGAACAGACCCAGTTTTCTCAGCCTGACCAATGTCCCAGCCCTGTCACCAGCAGGGTCCCCACCCCTGTCCCTGCCCACCCATCTCCATCCCAGCAGCTCGGGCTCCAGGGGAGCACTGGGACAGACTGCCAGGCTTTGGAGGGAGAGAAGACACCCGATGAACACTGGAGTGAGCTGTCCTCACCTGGCAACTACTGCAGGACTCGTGTGGATCTGAAGGTGTAATCACAGCCATGAGCAATGCTGAGGGCTCAGCACCTCCTCATCAGCAGCTGCAGGGAGGGAAGAGGCTGCTGACAGCTTTCTGCAGCCAGTCCCATTGGGCTCCGTGGTGCAGAGGGGTGAGGACCTTGGTCCTGCCAGGACACTGGAGATATCAGCTGCTCTGCTCCAGGAGTCCCCCCACACTGCCTGACAGCACACATGGGACCCACCACCCCAGCAGGACCTGGGAAATTGTCCCATGTCACGCTCCAAGAGCTTCATGTCCTCCTCATGGTGGGGACCTCCGAGCTGGACACCAACTGGCAGCCCCAGGTCCTTCTCCTCAGGGCTGGTCTCAATCCCTTCTCCACCCAGACTGGATTTGAATTTGAGATTTCCCAAGCCTATGGGTGGGACCTTGCCCTTGGCCTTGTTGAGTTTGGTGAAGTTTTCACAAGACCACCTCTTCAGCCTGTCACAATCCCTTGGGATGGCATCCCTGCCCTCCAGCGTGTCCCCATAAAGAACAGGTGGCCCACAGAGGGATGATGATGGTGCTGTGGCTGGCAGAGTGCAGCACAGCCACCGTGACCAGCAGGAGAGGGAGGGGGTTGTGTGGGTTCTGCTCAGATCGAGCACCTCTGGGCTGTTCTGCCTCTGCACTGAGTCCTGCCTGGCTGCACACAGGATGCTCTGGACATTTTCCAGGACACCTTCTCTGTGCCATGTCCCACGGGCTGAATCCCACACTGTCCCCCTCGTGGCCACTCCCGGTAAATTGCTGGTGGTCCAAGAGCAGCTCTAAGCGGTGGATGAATGGAGGACCGAGGCTCGTGTTTTCCAGCTCCTGACACGAGCAGAAGGTGCAGCTCTTTCCTTCCCCTGAGCTCCTGGTGAAGGAGCAGCTGCTGAGGAACTCAGAATGTCAGATCTTCCTGCCTGACACGGATAAGCCTTGGGCTCTGCCAGCAGCAGCCTCAGGGCACCCCATGCTCAGCAGAGCTCTGATGAGCACCCATGTGCCCTGCACCTGCCTGGAGTTACCTGGATGAGGGGGAGGAGGAGCAGGGTGGCAGTGGTGGCTGCAGCCCAAGAGTTCTCCAAAGCGATGCACCCAGCACCCCTGCACCACAGTCAGGTACAAGCCATCTCATATCTTAACACAGCTCCTGCCCTCACCCCTCCTGCGTGCTGGGAAGCAGCTCTGGAGCATCCTGCAGCCTCTGCTCAGCAGTGTCCTGCTCTGGACACCTGCATGCTGGGGTCTGGACGTGCTCCCGGCTGTCCCCTCCAGGGAGCCTCTGGCTGACACTTGTTAGTGAAAACGTTGGATGGGGCTTGGAGCACCCTGGGCCGGTGGGAGGTGTCCCTGCCCATGGCAAGGGGTTGGAACTGGATGAGCTGCCCCTTCCGACCCAAATCCTTCCATGATTCAGTGGTGGCTGAGGTGGGGACCTGTGGCAGTGGCTGCTTTTCCCCCTCTTGCAAGAGCCTGGGATGGGGGGGCCAGGGGACAAGGGCAGAGGGCTGTGCCATGGCCAGGCCAGCACAGGGTGTCCTTGAGGCAGGCAGGCAAAGGGGCAGGCTCTGGAAATGTGTGGTGACACCAAATTAAGAGCTTAATTAGCAGTCATGTTTCCCTTAAGGAGCTGTTGCCTCATTATCATGGAGAATGGTGATTAAGCAGCGGGAAGGGGCAGGACCTGCCAGCAGTGCAGGAAGGCAGCAAGTGCTCAGGGTAGGGAGCGTGTCCAGCCTGGCACCATCCTTCTCTTTCTCCCTGCTCCATCCCATGCTCTAAGGTCTCCCCATTGCAGCCTTCTCTTCTCCAGGCTGAACACTCCCAACTCTCTCAGCCTGGCTCCAGAGCAGAGCTGCTCCAGCCCTCCCAGCAGCTCCAGGGCCTCCTCTGCACTGGCTCCAACACCTCCCTGTCCTTCTGCTGCTGGGGACCCCAGAGCTGGACACAGCTTTACCCCAGGGGGGTCTCCCCAGAGCAGAGCAGGAGAATCACCTGAACTCCTTCCTCATGGGGTGCACATCACCACCCAGGGAATAAGTGCCTGAGGGGTCTCCTCACTTCCTTTGGTGGAGCTGCTTTTCCAGCCCTGCCCTGTGGGGTGCCTGGACATACCCAGGATCCCTGTGTCTGCCCCCTTTGTCTGCACCCACTGGTCCCCTGCATGGTCCCTGCCACATACTGATAGGATGAGGGGCAATGGTTTTAAATTAGAGAAGAGCAGATTTAGACTGGATGTGAGGAACAAGTTCTGTACCCTGAGGGCAGTGGAACAATGGCACAGGGTGCCCAGGGAGGTGGTTGGGGCCTCATCCCTGGAGATGTTCAAGGTGAGGCTTGAGGAGGCTCTGAGCACCCTGATCTGGGTGAGGGTGTCCCTGCTTGCTCAGGGGGTTTGGTCTAGGTGACCTTTGGAGGTCCCTTCCCCCCCAAATTATTCTATGATTCTGTGATCCTTCTGGATCCTGCTGGCTGCCAGACGGGAGGGACCAGATGGGTGCTGCCTCCGCCTGGCTCCCTGCTCCTCTCTGGGAGAAGTGGCTTCCTGCTGCTGCCCACTCCCCAGCAGCACCAGCACTTGTTCAGAGACCTTTGGGGAGAGCAACACCAGTGCCCAGCCCTGCTCTGCTCCACACGTGTGCTCCAAGGCACAGCACCTCCCTGCAGACCATGGTGGGGAACCTCCACCCCTGCTGAGCTTTCTGACAGTGGCCACATCCTCCAGAAGGGTGTGGACCAGCACTTCAGAACCCCCACATGGGACCCCCACTTCACCCAGACAGAGCCTGTCCGGGTGCTGGTTCAACCTCCTGATGGCAACCCAGCAGACTCACCTGCCTGAAGGGTGTGCACACACAGGGCTGTACAGGCTTAAAGTTCCTCCAGTGCCACCTCTGCCATGGGCAGGGACCCCTCCCCCAGCCCAGGGGGCTCCAAGCATCATCCAACCTGGGCTGAGACACTGCCAGGGATGGGGCAACCACAACTTCCTTTGGCAACCTGGGCAACCAGGGGCTCAGCACCCTCAACCCAAAGGATTTTTTCCTGATATCTCAGCTCTGTGTCCTTCTTGTGTTGGGGACCCCAGAACTGGATCCAGCACTGCAGGGGGTCTCACCAGCATGGAGTGGAGAGGGGGAATCTCCCCCCTCGACCTGCTGGCCATGCTGCTGGGGATGCAGCCCAGTGTTTCATTGCTCCCTGTGCCATGCAGCCAGGATCTGCTTGCTTGAGCTCTACCAGGACCTGTTCAGGTCTCCTTTTGCCCAGGAGCAATTCTCAGGGCTGTGAGCTCATCCCACTCCCCTCTGCCTGGGGTCTGGTCCCATTCCTACCATCCCAAGACCTGTTTGATTCCTGTGCAGCTGGGACTTGCTCCTAACACTGTGGGGCCGAAAACATCACCTCAGCTCTGAACTGCTGGGCAGAGCAGTGCCATACTCACAAGATATTCAGTCTTGGGACTGGGAGAACATGTCAACATTATGGGAACAATGCGTGCTCATCTCTCTGGACTCATGAAGGAAATCCGGGAAGTTTGCCTCCATGAGCTAAAAAATACCCAAAGAATTCCAACTAAATATCTCATGACCAAAACCAGGCCAAAGGCACAGACAGACCTGGATGCTATTTCCAAGGCCAGAGGCTTGGCAACAACTGACCAGGAGAGCAGCAAGAGGACATCCCATGGGAGATCCCATGCAGCTCCCCTCGGAGAGCCGGGAGGGATGTGTGGGAACTGTGGGCAGCGTGGGTCGCAGGGGTGCTGGAAATTTGCCCCAGGAGTGATGAAAATCTGTCCCAGGGATGGGGAGAGCAGCCTGGTGAGGTCCTGCAGCAGGTCCACCCTTCCTGCTGCTTCTCTGGGCCGTCTGTGATGGCTGCAGGGAGACTCCCTCTGCCCAGTGGGTCTGCAGGCACCCCAGGGCAGGCAGTGGGGTGGGACGGCAGCCCAGGGAGGACAGGCAGAGGGAAGGAGGTGTGTGGGTACCCCAAGGAGTGCACAGGGGGGAGTTTGGGGACACCCCATCCCCTCCCAGCTCTGCCGGGGGTGCTGCTGCAGAGCCACGTCCTGCTGCCACCCAGGCCCAGCCTGTCCCCCTGACCCGGCTCCAGGGCAGACCCCGTGCCCCGGTGAGCACCGCTGCCCGTCCGTCCATCTGTCGGGCCGTGCCGCGGGCAGTTCTGCCGCTCCCGGGGTTTCCTCCCGGCCTTCGGGGCTCCCACAGGAAGGGAGAATCTCTGCCCGGCCAAGGTGTTTCCTGGCTCCCCGATAGGATGCGGAGGCACATCCTGACCCCCCGGCGCTGGGCGTGACGCGGACCCGGGGCTGCACAGCCCCCCGCATTACCACACAGCCCCCCGCATCACCCCGCATCACCCCGCAGCCCCTCACAGCCCGCAAACGCACCCACCGGAGTCACCACTGTGCCCGCAGGTCCCCGAGACCGGGCCCTGACCTAGGCCGGGGGCGGGGGCCCGTCGGGGCCGGGGGTGTCCCTTCCTGGCAGGAAAGGGGCTGAGCTGGCGGCCGCGGGTTTCCTNCTGTGGTTTGCGGTGCCCCCGGGTGCGGGCTGTGGTTTGCGGTGGTGCCCTCCCGCGGTGGGGGTGTGGGGGTTTGGTTTGCACTGGGGGTTTCCCGAATGGCGGCTGTGGTTTGGACTGGGAGGGCTCTGTCCAGGCACCGGGCTGTGGTGCGCAGTCCAGTGGGTTGGTGCCGGGTAATTTGGGCTCTGGTCTGTGGTTGGGTGCCCGTCCCTGGAGTTAGGGGGCTGTGGTGAGTGGGGTATATATGGGGGGGTGTCTGTAGCTGTGGCTTGCATTGGGATGTTTTGGGGGTCCGTGGCTTGCAGAGGGATGTGGGACAGGAGCCGTGGTCGGAACAGGGGTGCTGGTGCTGGTGGTCAGGGCTGTGATGGGCTTTGGGCACGTGGACGGGCGAGCAGGGGCCAGGGCTGTGGTGGGAATCTATTTTGGGGGACGAGGGCTGGGATTTGCACTGGGCTGGGGAGGGATGCTGCCGTTTGCAGCGGCGCACAGATGCTGGGAAGCAGGAGCCGTGGTCGGGGCTGGGGGTATGTGCTGGGAGCAGGAGCCCTGCTCTTCAGCAGCAGGCAGAGCATGAATCAGAACTTGGGGACCAGGAGAGCTGCGGGGTGGTCCAGAAGCGTTTAGGCAGGCATGAGGACTCCTAGTGAGGGCATGACATTGCTTCTGTAGCCTGTGCCGCTGCTTTTGGAACTTCTCTGCTTGTGATCCTTGTGTATCTGTGCATAATTGGGTGTCTCTACCCTCAGGGCTCAGCACACCATTTTCTGTGCGCTCTGTTGTCTGCTTCAATTCCAGAACTAAGGATCCTCCCCCCACCCCCAGCCTGTCACGGTTCATGGGCTGTTCTGCAGGCTGGGGGTGTGCTGGACAGTCCTGTGGATGGGACCTGTGTGGTTGTGTTCTTCTGCCTGGACTGCAGCTTGCCATTTTTGCCCGTCCCTGATGTCTTGGGGAACAGCTGGAAAAGTGAGAGCCTGCTGCTCTCTTCCTCCAGAACTGGGCCAAGGTGGCAGGGAACTCTGGAGCCATGTCTGACTGCACGGGGTGCTGGTGTAGATCAGGATGCCAGCACGGAGGCAGCAGTGGCTTTAAGTAAACTGGGTTTGAACAGAAACTGTACCTGCTGCTGCTTGCCTTGGTGTCTACAGACAGGGGTCCTCAAAGCCTTCAGCCCTGTGGTGGGCTCGGCAGTGCTGAATAACTGCTGGACTTGGCGATCTCAAAGGGCTTTTCAAACCCAAATGATTCTGTGTTTCTGTGCTGGGGTTATCATGAGAAACAGATGTGCAGCTGGCTTTGCAGCCATGCCCGTGGCAAGGCAGGGTGGGAAGATGCCTCCTGCCTGTCTGTGGGGCTGTGGGGCTGCCAGCAGGTCTGGGGAAGTGGCTCAAGCCATGGCGTGGCTCTGGTCCCCTCCTGGTCTTCTCCTGGAGGCACCTTTGTCCCCGAGATGTGCAGTTGCCTTTGTCCAGTGCCTGCTGCAGCCCCAGCAGATGTGCAGAGCCCCCCCCAGCTCTGAGGGTGTCAGCAGCAGACTCTGGGGGTCTTCGTCCTCACAGAACTTCATAAACTTCACTAAAAACTTTCATGGTCATTCTGTCTCAGCAGTAATGTGCGAGTAATGGAGACAACGCATTACAAGCCTCCATAATTAATTCCTGTACTAGCACTGAAATGCGTGTGTGTGACAGTGTGACAAAGTTCTTGTGCACTTTGCACCCACACAGTAGCCCTCTGAGGAATTTTTGCTGACTGTTCCAGACTTCCAAGGTGTGTGGCCAAAGGGTCTGAGAGTACAAAAGAGCACAAAGGACAGTACCAGCAGATAAAGATAAAGACTGGCTTTTTTCCTATTGTACAGCATGTAACACATAAATATTCATAAAACACCTAAGTATTCTTAATATTGTTTGTATTATCAGATGAATAATGGTATCTGTTTGCGTTCTGTGCTGTGTTGTTCACTTGGAGCATGGCTGTGTGCTGGGGTGCAGACAAACACACACAAGCAGCCCGCTACAGAATATTCTGTTGCAGTTTCCACCAGCTAAAAATGATTACTGCTGCCTCCGCACAGGAGCAGATAACTGCGTGTGCAAACCATGAGGAACGTGTGTGCAAGTGGTGAGGAGCTGAGTGCAGGGCTGTGGGGGTGTGAGGTTGGGCTCCCTGTCTCACAGAGCACAGCAAAGCCACCGTGTCCTGGGCTGTAACCAACAGCATCAGCACCAGGGCCAGGGAGGGGATTGTCCCCTCTGGGGAGACCCCCCTGGGGTAAAGCTGTGTCCAGCTCTGGGGTCCCCAGCAGCAGAAGGACAGGGAGGTGTTGGAGCCAGTGCAGAGGAGGCCCTGGAGCTGCTGGGAGGGCTGGAGCAGCTCTGCTCTGGAGCCAGGCTGAGAGAGTTGGGGGTGTTCAGCCTGGAGAAGAGAAGGCTGCAATGGGGAGACCTTAGAGCACCTTCCAGTGCCTGAAGGGGCTCCAGGAAAGCTGGGGAGGGACTGGGGACAAGGGCCTGGAGGGATGGGAGCCTGGAGGGGGAAGGGTTTCCAGCTGCAAGAGGGGAGATGGAGAGGAGATCCTGGGGAGAAATGAGGGTGGGGAGAGCCTGGGAGAGGTTTCCTGGAGAAGCTGTGGCTGTCTGGCAGTGTCTCAGCCCAGGCTGGATGGGGCTTGGAGCCCCCTGGGCTGGGGGAGGTGTCCCTGACCATGGCAGGGGTGGCACTGGGGTGAGCTGTAAGGTCCCTTGCAGCCCAGAGCAGTCTGGGATTCTGTGAAGCTTGTGTGAAGCTGGGCATCCTGGTGGGATGAGGGTCCTTGGGCTCGGCTGTGTTCCCAGCTCCTGCCCCTCTCTCCCTTTGTGCAGGAGATGAGGAGGATCCGGAACAATCTGTGGGGCAGTGAGGTGATGCCCTCTGGGGCAGCAGGGGGGACTGGTCCTGCTCCAGCCTTCTTCCTCAGCCCCGGATCCGGTGCCCAGGGACATGGAGCAGGAGCTGTATGTGCAGTGGTGATGTGGGGCAGGAACCCCCCTACATGGCAGGCCTGGAGCAGGGGAGGCCCTGCAGCTAAAAGGAGCACAAAGAGTGACTTGCCATCCCACTCCCCAAGGCAGCTGAGCTGCCGTCACTGTGACAACGGGAGAGCTCGGGTTCATGGGTGCCTTGGCTCCCGCTGGCAGCGTGGGCAGGGCAGGCAGCACGGGCCCTGGGGATGGAGAGAGGTTCAGCCCAGGCTTGGAGGGGACAACGGGGTGTCAGTGCCACCACCAGCTGCCGGGCTGCCCAGAGCCATGCTGGGAGCAGGACGAGCAGGGACTTTGGTAACCGGAGAGGCAGGTCGGTCAGGAGCTTCTTCTGTCATTAATTATTGAGAGATCTCCAGCCCTAGCGCTGTCCCCTGGCTGCTGGCAGCTCTCCGGGTTTGTCATTCCGGAGGGAGTCAGACTCCTCTGTCTCTGCACAGTGACTTTGGGTGGGAACGGGGCTCTGTAGAGCCTGTGCAGGGGGAGCAGCTTCTCAGCAGCGTGAGCCCCTCCCCAGGCAGAGCTGAGCCCCCAGCACCAGGGCAGGACATGTCCCCCACAGCCTCCTGCAGCCCCTGCCTCTCCCCAGGCCTCCTTTTGGGAGGAGATGGTTCTTTGGGGTGGGCTGTCATGGAGTCCCAGAGTCCCAGACTGGTTTGGGTGTGAGGGGACCTTACAGCTCCTCAGTGCCACCTCCTGCCATGGGCAGGGACCCCTCCCACCAGCCCAGCACTGGGGGGGGGGGAAGTGCGTGCCAAAGTGTGTGACTGACAGCTCTAGAAGAGCAGAGACCTCACTGGTCAGGGGTGAGTTTGGTGGTTGGCTGGCCCTTGTTGGCACACAGAACCCCCGGGTACAATTTGGGTCAGGGCTACACTTCTCCCCAGGACAGAACCAGCGGGTCCCAGGCTCTGTTCCACCTCCCTACAGCTGCCCCTCTCCCCTGGGGCCCTGCAGGGCTCCTGCTGGCATTCTGGGCTTATGTAAGGACTTGTGTCAACTTCCAGGTCTGGATTCTTCTGCTTTTTATAGACATCCTCAGGGGAGCAGGAAGAATGGCAGGAAGCTCAGCGCCCCGTGAGCACTTGGCCCTGGACACCATTGTTCATCGCTGTCGGAAGCCGCCCAGGGGCCAGGCTGCCCGGGGACCTTCCCTGTCCCAGGAGCTCTGGGGGGGCTCAGCCCCCTCCTCACATCCTGATGTGAAGTGTCCTGCACTGTGGTAGAGGGTCTGCAGCTCCTGGCAGGCTGGGGGGCTGCAAGCTCTGCCCTTCCTCCGTGTCTCCTGCTCCTCATCAGGGCTGCAGATCCCTGGAGCTGTGGCAGGAGCTGCTGGGACGTGGTGACCATTCTGGAACTTGTCCTGACTGTCTGCCCGAGGGGACCTCCTGGAACAGCTGTGCCTGGGCAGTGCTGTGGTGGTGATTCGGGCAGGTTGGTGGCTGAGCCTCGTGTGGGATAGAGATGTGGTTGCTGGTGGCATCACAGCCCTTGGTGGCTGCCCTGGAGCCAAGCGAGGCTTCACCTGCATTTTGTGTCTGGAGCAGCTGGAACGGCTTCCTTAGCCATGCCTGGGGGAGGGCCTGAGTGGCATTGTCCCTTTGTGGTGTCCTGAGAGACCTCAGGAGGCAGAAATGGCCATGGCCCCACTGTATGAACCCTCCTCACAGGCATCTCTATGTCCCATCTGCCCTGTTAGAACCTCATGGACATCTCTGGGTGCAGAGGGGCCTTCCCAGAGCCCTCCTGAGAGAGGTCTCCAGATGCTTCCCAGTTCTGTCTTGGGGACAGTTCTGCTTCCTCTGACTTGTTACTGGTGCTCCTGTGGTGGGGAGCAGCAGCTGTGGCTGCTGACAGCCAGCAGTCTTTGCTCCTTATCCCGGAAAGGGAAGAATCTGAACGAAGAGCAGGAAATCTGGACATTCCTGATAAAAGAAGCAGATTCAGACAAGTGGAAGGCAGAGTTGCCATTCGTGAGCAAGAGTGATCAGCCCCCCTTGGAGTTCTCCCTGCCCATCTGAACGAGGGCTCTCTGGCTTGGCAGACAGCTGGATCCACAGGGACTGTGAGGGTTGGGATCCTGGCAGTGTGCAAGCAGCAGTCTGAATACATCACAGATCATCTGCATAATTTATTCTCTGAAGAGTTTAATTTATCAGGTCCAATAATAAACTCATAAATCTCTTTTGCCTGTTATCAGGGTTGGGAGAAGATGCTCATATTATAAGCATTTAATTTATCTCCTGAGCTGCTTCCTGTGCAGATGGGTGCCTCTGACTGTACTGGATGTTCTGTTCCCATGGTCGACGTTCCATCAAGTCCTTGCCACCTGAGGACAGAAAAATGATGCTCAAGAGGCCCAGCCCAGGAGGAGCCCAGGAGCTTGTCTGGCTGGCCCAGATCTTCTCTGGAGGTCAGGGTGGGATGGAAAAGGTGTGGAGGGGCCAGGAGCAGGAGCAAGAGCCGTCCTGCTGGAGAGGGAGGCAAGGCTGCTGCTGGTGCTGTGAGCCACTCTGCAGTTCAGAGCCACCCGCTGGGACCCTCTTACTGCCCTGGCACCTCTGGCACTGCCCCAGAGGGCTGGGGACCGGCTAGGGACCATCTGGCCGTGCTGGGGAGTGATCCTGCCTTGCCACGTGGCCGCTGATGGTGGCTTTGGTTGGTGTTTGCACCCCCCGGGTGGGAACTGGCACCGTCCTGGGCCTGGGGGGCTTCCTGCAGTGTTGCTGCAGCAGCTGGTTCTGGTGATGTGGAGAGGTATTTCCTTTTCTTAGTGAGAGATCCCACGACATTTCCCACTGCCCTCGTGCTGGCAGATGAAAAGAGCAGGAGCGTCATCTCCTTTCTGCAGACTGCTCAGGATGTTGCAGCCTTTTATCTGTGTCCTTGTTTCCCTCCTTCTAAGGCAGCAATCTCTGCTCTTCCCTTCTTGCAGCAGTTTTTCTTGCCCTTTGATCATTCCTGCCTCCTGCTCCTGAGCCCCCTGAGTTTTGTGTGCTCCCAGGGGTCCCTGGTGCTCCGTTGTGCCCCCACCAAACACGTGGGGCTGTGCCCAGGGTAGTGCCTGTGCTGATGCCCCTTCCCAAGTGCTCTGCTTCCTCTTCCACCCCCAGTGGTGCCACAGCCCTACCCACTGGGTCAGGACACGGTGCTGCCAGGCTTGCAGCTTGTCTTCCCAACATTGTGCCATGTCTGCCCCCCCCAGGGCCTTGCTGTGGGTCAGGAGGCTCCTGGTGACTGCTGTCTGTCTGTGTGTGCCTTGGTTGGCTCTTTGAGAGCAGAGGCCCAGGGGGTGTGGAGCTGGGCCCCCCGTGATGGGGTGTTTGGGTTGTGCCTCTTTGGTGACGTGTCTCCATCCCCAGCCCATCACGTTCCTGTGCTGGGGCTGCTGGAGGGTGAGCTGGGAGCACGAGCTGCCCAGGTGGCCTGGAGTGCTGGGGAGCTCCTGCTCTGGTGCCCCCCACAACCCATCCCCTCTCCAGCCTCCTAATAGCAGCAAACAATTGTTTGACTGCAGCTCCCCTGGGGGTGCTCGGGGTCCTTCCCTGGCTTTGGACCATGCTCCCTGTGCAGCCAGGGGGGAGGGAGCTGTGCTGATGTCCCAGCCTCTGCCCCTCAGCCCTGCAAGGCTCTGCTCACCAAGGTCTGATGTCCCTGCTGGCACAGGGACCCCTGCCCCCCCACCCACACGACTCTCATGGTGTTCCAGTGCTAAGGGACAAGAGAGAGACTTGGTTCACTGAGGACAGGCTGAAGGGGCTGGGGCTGTTCAGCCTGGAGAAGAGGAGGCCAAGGGGAGACCTTATTGCCCTCTGAAAGGAGGCTGTAGTGAGGCAGGTGGTGGCCTCTTCTCCCCAGTGACCAGTGATAAGACAACAGGAAATGGTTCAAGTTGTGCCAGGGGAGGTTCAGATTGAATATCAGGAAAAACTTTGTCACTGAAAGGGCAGTGAAGCATTGGAACAGGCTGCCCAGGGTGGTGGTGAAGCCACCATGCCTGGAGGTGTTCAAAAGACAGGTAGACATGGCACTGGGGGGATGGTTTAGTGGTTAAGGTGGTGTAGGACTAGTGGCTGGACTTGCTGATACTGAGGGTCCTTTCCAGCCATGATGATTCTATGATTCTATGCCTTGTGTTCTTTTGTTAGGTCCTACACACACACCGTGGTAGGTGTCCCCTGTCTTGGTGGCACAGGTGTCCCCTGAACTTTCCTCAAGGGTGGAGTCCCTGGTTCCGTGGCAGCTGTGTCCAGAGCATCCTGCTCCAGCCCAGGGGACCTCAGCAGTCATTTCACAGAGGCACACAATAGCTGCAAAGTTTTCCAGGTGCATCGCAGAGTCTGTGATCCCTCTGCCAGCAGAGGTTGGGGTGTGTGTTCTCATAAGCTGTGCAGAGCCTAGTTGTCAGCCTGGCTGTCCCCGTGGCACACCATGACCTCTGCAGACACGGGGTCCTTGCTGCCACCCTTTCCCCCCACAGCACCTTGTGCTTGCTGACACCAGCTGCAGCACAACAGGCCTGCTCCAAGAAATCCCAAGTCATGCATTTTTAATTCCCTACAACATAGCAGCCATCACAGCCACTCACCCAGAAAGGATCTTTAATGAGCAGCCAGGAGAGAAGGCATGCACATTGCAGCACACAGAAAGCAGACACTATGGATACACTTCTCTTTCCCTGACTGCCTGGAGCTGTTCTGAATTTGGGCTGGGGCACTTGCTGTGTTGTCTTCAGAAAGTGGGCTCAGGGGCTCCTGGTCCCCTGTCACTGTCCCAAACAAGAGAACAAGAGTCAGCCCTCTGGAGGACCTGACCCTTGGCACTGCTGGGATTTCAGGTCCAGCCTTCCTCTGCTCACTGGTTGCAGCTGCCTCTGGACCCAGCACTGGGAAGCCTATCAGCCAGGGTGGGAGAGGGGTTGGTGGGTGAAGTGCTCCAGGACCCCTGGCCCAGGGTGGGAGAGGTTCTCCAGGACCCTCTGACACAGGGTGGCTCTCTCTGCTTTCCCCAGCACTGGGTCTGGGGCTGTTCCCCCAGGACTCCACTTTCCCTTTGCTCCTGGTCTCCCAGAGCTGCCGTGGTTTCTGCACTGGGCAAGGGGCAGAGCCCCCCCGGTCTCCTTGGGGAGCAGCAGACGTGCCTGTCCCCAGGGCTTGGGTGGGCTCGAGACACAGGGACAATGTGCTGGTGCAAGCTACAGGTTGTGACCATGTGTCTCCCCGTGTCCCCTTGGAGGTGTTCTCAGGCTCCCAGCCCGGGGGTCCCACACCTCCAGCTGCCCCAGGTCTGGGGTCTGCGGGGTTGTGGTATGTGGGGGCTCTGCCTGCCCTGACGCTGTCCTCACTCTTGTCTGCAGGTTGATGAAGAGGGAGTGCTGTGACCCCCTGCCTGTGACAGTCGTTTCAGGTAACCTCTGTTGTGTCCTTCCCTTTCCCCATGGGGTGGAGGGCTGGGCTGGCCAGGGCCCTGCAGCCTTGTCTGGGGAGGGGATGGCCTGGGGGGCAGCGGGGACCCAGCACTGGTGCTGAGAGCTGAGAGCAGAGGTGGGTCTGTCAGGGCCAGGCTGGAGGGGCAGGACATGTTCAGGTAGGCTGCAAGCAGAGCAGAAGCAGTTGTGAGTCGGGGGTCATTACTACATGAGGTGCTTTGAGGAAAGGTCCCAGGGGAGGCTGGATGACCAGCTCTGTGGGCTCATCAGCTGGGATCCAGGATGTCCTCCCATCCAGCCCATCCTCCCCCAGCCTCATCCAGCTGGGATACAGCATGTCTGTCTGGGACAAGCACCACTGGTCTGGGAGAACAGGAGGGTTCCTGGATGGACATCACACTCCTGTGGGTGCTTCCCTTTCCAGCCTTGGCTGCTCAGATGCTGCCTCCTGCATTGGGGTGTTCTCCCCCTGTCTGGGGACACCGATCTCTTTGCAGGCACTGCCCGCCCTCAGCACTGCTGTGTTTGGGGGTCGTGTCACCCACTGCTGTGCTCATGGGCTGGGTGCTGCTCTACAGGCCAGGGCAAGGTCTGGATGGGAGGTGGGTGCACACATGCAGCATGTTGCCAGGGGCCTTTCCCTTGTCTTCACGGAGTCATTGAGGATTTTTGGTGGTGACTCTGTGGCTGCTGTCAGGCTGGCAGGAGAAGAGAGGCCAGAGAGAGCTATCCTGGGGACAGGGGAGGATGAGCAGTTCCCGAGATGGGAGCAGGGAAGTGACTGCCCACAGCTGGTGGAGAAGCAGCTTGAGCTGCAGGACACAGCAGGGGAAGGGTGGGGGAAAGATCCCATGGGAGAGGGCGAATGACAAACATCTGTCTGTGTTCAGGGGCTGCTGGTGTTCTGTGCTTGGAGGCAGGTTCAGAGGCACTGCCCTGGCCTCTGCCTGCTCTGCTGGCCATGTTCTCTCCTCCCCCTCCACAGGGGTTTCTTGGTGGCCAGCAGGGACCCCAGCCCCTCCCTGGCACAGCAGCTCCTGGCTCCAGGGTCTGGCTGGCACTGTCTCCTGTCCAGCTGTGCACACCCCAGTCTGTTCCTCTTCCCACCTCCTGCTTGCCCTGCACCAGTGCAGCCAGTGACAGGGCTTGCAGGGCAGTAGGACTCCATCTTCTGCCCCTGTCCCCAGACTGTGACCTGCCCACACCATTCATTCACTGCAGACCTGTGTCCTGTCCCTCCCCAGGGCAGGGATGGGATGAGAAGTGAGGGACCCCCATGCCCATGGACGTGGGGTATCAGCCCCTTCTCCCCATGTCCCTGGACACCTCTGTGGGGTACCAGCCCCTTCTCCCCCCTGGGAAGGCTGAGCCATCCCTGCAGCAGGCAGCATTTGTTGAGCTTCAGAATGAAGGCTTGGAAACCAGAGGATGAAACAAAGGAACCAAAAAATGCTGATGCTCCGGAGTAGCGGGTGCTTTTTCTGGCTTCAACAGGCTCTTTTTCAGAGCCTGCAGCTTCATTCCAAGACCCCTCAAATGTCTTGTTGCCACTTCACTGTATAAATCCTCCAGATAATCCTGGCTGCCCGCGCAGAGCTGTGTGGGCTCAGCTGCGGAGGCTGTTCCTGTGCGGGGCTGGAGGTGCTGCGGGGGCTGCACTGCAGGGCTCCATGCAGGGGAGTTGCAGTGCAGTGCAGTGCTGTGCAGTGCCGTGCAGTGCAGTGCTGTGTCGTGCAGTATCACACCAGGGCTGGGAGCTGGACAGCCCGGGTGCTTCCCCTGCTGCAGGGCACTTCCAGCAGCACAGGTGCAGTGCTGGCAGGTGTGTGTGGGGAGTCAGTTGTGTTTGTATTGGGGGGGGCATTTATCTGACTGGCCCCATTGCCAGCTGCAGCCACCCCTCTGGGTCACAGAACCCGTGACTTGCAGGGGCCAGCCAGGCTCTGTGGCAGCAGCACAGGGGGCACTGGCAGCAGGTCACTGCACCAGGGGCAGTGCCTGACCTGCCCACCACACTCAACAGTGTATGCCAGGGAGTGGGGCCATGCAGAGGGGCTGGGGAAAAGCAGGGTGCAGGGGTGCAGGAGGCAGGATGCAGGGGGCAGGGCTGCAGGCTGCAGAGGGGCAGGGGTGCAGGGTGCAGGGTACTGGGGGCAGGGCTGCAGGGTGCAGGGGGCAGGGGNCCCCTGCAGCAGCAGGATGTTTGTCTGGGGTGGCAGCCACCCTGACACCAGCTCTGGGTAGAGTCTGGATCCGGGCGGCACCGAGTCCCTGGGAACAGGTCAGACACCCGCTCTGAGGCACTGGGCCAGCACTGGCAGCCCTGGACCCCACACTCTGCTCTGGGTCCTGGGGCTCTGGCAGGGGAGCCGGGGGGTGGTGGGGCACAGCCAAGGGCACTGCAGGTGGGGCTGAGTGAGGGGACAAGGATGAGACCTCTCTGGTGGAGATGGTGAGGGGTTGGTAGGTCCTGAGAGCAGCAGGGGTGTCCAGGCTGCTTCCCAGATTCTGGAACTTCCAGGTGCTCTCAGGTTCCTCACCTCATGCTGGGTTGGGTCCTCCTGAACTGCAGCCAGGGGGTGGAGGAGCAGTGCGGGACTGCAGCGGGCACAGGGCAGGGGGATGCACAGCCCCACAGCTCTGTGGGATGTCACACAGGGTATGGGACAGTCCTGGGGGCTGTGTGGGATGTCACATTGGGTACAGGACAGTCCTGGGGGCTGTGTGGGATGTCACATTGGGTATGGGACAGTCCTGGGGGCTGTGTGGGATGTCTCACTGGGTATGGGGACAGTCTTGGGGGCTGTGTGGGATGTCACACTGGGTACAGGACAGTCCTGGGGGCTGTGCAGCCCCACAGCTGTGTGGGATGCCATGCTGGGTCTGCCATGGTATTACCCAGAGGTGGGTGCTGTGTTCTGACCTGGCACCTGCTGTGGGTCTGTTCAGGGACACTGAGGCGCTCGTGGAGGTGAGGGTGGGAGGTCTGGGAACATAACCCTTGGCTTTCCTTGTCCTCAGGCTGTGCCACCTTCCCGGGCTGTGCTCACCTGCCCAGTGGTGCTGTGGGGAGCTGGAAGGAGCAGTTATGCTTTCTGGCAGCCTGTCCATGGTGAGCAGGCTCCTGGGTCATGTTCCTCCTGCACTGGAGGGCTGAGAGCCCTCTGCTGTGACTCTGTGGAGGACCTGATGGGACTTCATGTCTTGTGGGACCAGAGGAGATGCCAGGTCCATCCATGGGCCAGGCTGGTCCACAGGACTCTGGAAGTGTCCCAGCCCCTGCTCTGGTCCTGGTGGTGATTTCCAGCTGCTGTCGTGGTGCTGTGGATGGTGCAGTGCTGCCAGTGGGAGCAGTCTGTCCCTGTGCCCCGCAGCCCATGGGGTGGCTGTGACCTGGCTGCTCTGCAGCATGTCCCCAGGGGGTGCCAGGTCAGGGGACCCCATCCAGGGTGTGCGAGGCCTGGCATGTGCCTGGGGAGAGGGTGTAGCTGTGGTTACCCCTGTGGATGTGTTGGGTGATGTTCCCATGGCTACACACGCTCGGAGTGTCCCCAGTGCCTCCCACTGAGGCTGCTCCCAGTCCAGCCAGCCCCTGGATCCTGCACCACAGACACCATCCTGGGATGGGTGTAGAGCTGCCCCACGGGCCAGGGGCTCTGCTGATCTCTGCAGGCCCCTGTGCCCCATGCCAGGGCTGGACCAGCCCCACACTGTCCCTGCCAGCAGGGATGGAACCATGGCCTGCAGACGCTCCTGTTGGGACAGGCTTAGGCCAGGGTCTGCAGGTGACAGGGCTCTAGGGACACCCTCCCCACTGGGGCAGCAGTCACCATATTCCTGGTGCCCTGTGTGAGTGGTGGCACCCAGGGATCACCCTCATGGCACCCAGAGATCATGGATCCCAGCTTCATGGCAGGGGAGTAGATGGCAACCTTCAGTCTTCAGCCACCTCTGTTAGGGAGGGAAAGTGTGTATAGCTGCTCTGTTAAGTTTTCTTGGCTTTCAGGAGAAGGTGGCTGCCTCTAGGTGCTGAGAAGCTGCTGGGATGAGGGATGGTAGGTCCTGTGCAGAATAGTGCCAGGGATGGTCCATAGCAGTTGAGCTGCAGAAGCTGCAGCATCCTGATGTATAACTGAGCCCAGAAGGATGCGACAGTTTGGGAAGGAAAATGTTCTAGAGTTAATTTTTATTTTCCTACAAGAACACATTTTTTTTTCCCAGCTGATGAAGGTGTATCCAGCCTAGCAGTCACTGGCAAAATAGTGAAACACCAGGTTTCCCAGAGAGGTGGGAGATGTCCCATCCCCAGAAACAGACCATGTTGGATGGGGCTCTGAGAAACCTTATCTAGTTGAAAATTTCTTTTCTCTCACCAGGGGGGTTGGAGTAAATGGCCTTGAAAGGTCTCTCCCACCCAAACTGTCAAGTGATTCTGTTTCTGTGTCTGGGAAGTGTTCCTTCGCTCTGGATTTGTACTGGAGTGAGCCTAGGCTGGGAGGCTCAAGGGACTGTCCCCCATGGGCAGTGTCCCATCAGTGCTGACCATGGCCAGGGCTCGCTGCTGCTGGGAGGCCCTGGAGCCCCACACAGGGAACTTCTCCCTGCAGGCAGTCCAGGATGCACAGAGCCCAAGGAATGGGGCTGGGATGCTACAAACCCCACTAGCCACCAGCACTGCAGATGCCTCCACATGTGCATGTGCTGGGGGAGTCCAGGGCTGCCCCTGCTCCTTGGCTGGGTACTCAGAGGCACAGATGAGCTCTGATGATCCTGGTCCTGATGATGCCTGGGCAGAGGATGCTGCTCCTTATCCCTCTGCCTCTCACTGGGGTTGGCACAGCTCTGCTGTCCCTCCAGGACAGCCCAGTGCTGGTGCAGAGTTTGCTCCCAGGAGTGAGGGGTGCATTGCAGGACTTGCCCTTTAATCATCCCCACATCCCCAGTGGCCCACTAACCCTGGCAAACAGAGAGAGGAAAAATCAATTGGCAGGAGAATTACCCGTCAGGCCCTGTAGGACACTGCGGCCGCACGCGGGCTGATCAATCAGCACTCATCATCCCTCTCCTCGTTAGCTCTCTGCATCCTGACATGGTCTGGGGACACAACAAACACAGTCCTTGTCCCTTCCCCCTCCCCTTCCCCATCCCCTGTCCCTGTCCCATTCCCTGCCCCATTCCCTGCCCCATCCCCTGTCCCTGTCCCATTCCCTGCCCCATCCCCTGTCCCTGTCCCTGCCCCTGCCCCTGTCCCATCCCCTGTCCCTGCCCCATCCCCTGTCCCTGCCCCATCCCCTGCCCCTGTCCTTGCTCCTACCCATGTCCCTGCCTGCATGGGTCAGTTCTGGGGCACGTGGGCTGCGTTGGCAAAGGATGGGGTTGTCACACAGAGCTGGGATGGAGCCATGGCAAACATCAGGGCTGACTGGACCTGCCCCTGCCCAGATAAGCACCGAGGAGGGCTCCAGCATGGCAGAGCCCCAGCTCAGGGCAGGGTAGGAAGAGCAGCTGTGGGTCAGTGGGAGGCCCGGATTCCCAGGATGCTGAGGTGGTGGGGGCAGGACAGGACAGGACAGGACGGGACAGTGTCCCCCTGTGAGGCCACCGAGCCTCCCACTGATCTTCCCTGCAGCCATCGATCGCTCTCTGGTGCCACAGCCGTGGCCACCCCGGGCCAGGGAGAGGACGGCTCCATGCTGCCATGGGCAGTGCCAGCCACGCCAGAGCCCACGCTCCCCGCTCCTTACAGGTGAGGGCTCAGCTCCTGGCAGTGCACAGAGGCTGGAGCCAGGCTGGGGGCTGTGGTGGGAGAGGAGCTGGGGGTGCTGTGGGAGCTGCTGGAACCAGTGTCTGTCTGGTCCGGTGCTGCCTGGGGCTCTGTGGGGTCTGCAGGCTCCAGCAAGGCAGGGATGGGGATGTGCTGCCTTGGCCCTGGTTCCTCTGCCTCATCCCTGGTGCTGCTCCTCTGGGGTACCTCAGGGGGGGTCTGTCCTGGCACTGACACTCAGGCAGAGGCTGTGCCCAACAGCTCAGCCTGCTGCAGCCATGCTCCCGGTGTCCACACTGTGATGGTGGGGCCCTTCCCAGTGATCCCAGTCACACTGGGGCCAATCCCAGCAATCCCAGCAGTGACAGCCCTGTGTGCTGTCCATACCCACCCCAGCAGAGTGCTGGATCTCCCTGTGGGGCCACGTGTGATGCTGCTGTACCCACCCACAGCCCCGGACCAGGGGCTTGGTACATCCTGAGCCCCATAGGAGGGGAGCTGGGGGCTGTGTGTGCTTCTCCTGCACACCAGCATGACCCAAGTACCTGGTGCCCCCCAGGCTGTGCTGTCACTCCCTGCCAGCTCTCCTGGTGCTGGGGAGCAGCTGCCTGCAGCCTCCTGTGCCTGGAGCACCAGCCCTCTCTGTGCAAAGGACCAGGGGATGTTGCCACACTCATCCCCATGCTCGGGTGTCTTGGGAGAGTTCCTCCAAGGGCCTTTTGGGAGGCAGAGTCACTGGGCACGTGAGTGGAGAGGTGCAGGTGGTCACTGCTGCTTGTGGGAAAGCAGGAGCTAAAAGGGGAAGAAATTTAATCCTGAGTCATCCAGGGAAAACTGCGGGGCTGGGCAGGTCTGGGTGGGTGACACTGGTTGCTGGTGACACTGGTTGCTGGTGCTTTCTGCAAGGCACATGTGGCTGACAGTGGGTGAACCCATCAGGTGCTGATGGCCACAATGTCTGGGTGGCCAGCAGCCCACCCAGAGGGAGCTGTGCAGTTCTGCTTTCTAAGAGCCCCCTCGATCCTGGGAAGCTTTGGCTGTCACTGTCGAGGTCTCATCTGCTTTATCCTCATCCTGGTTCCAGTGCTGCTGAGCAGGCTGTGGGTGTCACTGGGACTGCTGCTGGGGGGGGAGCTGAGATCCCCCTGCCGTGCATTGTAGAGCCTGGGGAGGCACAAGCCATGTGCAGGGCTATCTGGAAGTGCCTGATTTTTAGTCCCTAAGTGTGAGTCCAACCTGTGAGTGGTTGGATGCCCCTCCTGAAACTGTCAGTCCCTCCAGGTGTGTCCCTGGGGGAAAGGGTCTGCCAGGCAAGAGGGGAGCACAGGACTGGCACTTGTTTAGCCTGCAAAGTGAAGTCTGAGTATAGACCTAATTGCTGGCTGTGATATGCATACAAATACTTACATAAACAAACGGGGAGAGAGGCTGCTCTGGCACAGACGGTGCTGACGCAAGAGGGTAAACTAGCCGTGAACGTGTGGGCTAGAAATTAGGCCATTTCTAACCATAGAATCATAGAATCATAGAATCATAGAATCCTATGGGTTGGAAGGGACCTCGAAAGATCATCTAGTCCAACCCCCCCTGCCAGAGCAGGGCCACCTAGAGCACATCACACAGGAACGTGTCCAGGCGGGTTTTGAATGTCTCCAGTGAAGGAGACTCCACAACCCCCCTGGGCAGCCTGTTCCAGGGCTCTGTCACCCTTACTGTAAAAAAATTTTTTCGAATATTCAATTTGAACCTCCTATGCTCCAATTTGTACCCATTACCCCTTGAACCATCACAGCAAGGAAGGGGCTGAAACAGCTTTCCAGGAAGAGGAGAAAGAGAGATCTGGGGGAAAGAGTCTGGAAGAGGATTTCAGATGTGGCACCAGGGCTGCCAGCAGCCCTGTCCCTGAGGATGGACAGAGCCACCTCCCACCCTCCCCATGCCCAGCACCGCTGGCTCTGGCCCAGGCTGCAGGATCTGGTCCCAATACTGACAGCAGCCATTGGGTTTTGCACCCTTCTGAGCTCCCTTTGACTGCACCAACCTGCTCTTCACCCTGCCACAGCCTGGGGTGGCAGCTCCTTCCTTCCTCCCTGGGGAGGTACCAGCTTCCCCAGCCTCAGGAGCAGTTCCAGTTGGCTCCTCTGCCATGAAGTGCCTTGAGCTCTTCCTGCTCTTACTGTAGAATCCCAGACTAGATTGGGCTAGAAGGGACCTTAAAGCTCATCTAGCTCCAACACCTGCGCCATGGGCAGGGACACCTCCCACCAGCCCAGGGGGCTCCAAGCCCCATCCAACCTCCAACACCTCCAGGGATGGGGCAGCCACAGCTTCTGGGGGCAACCTGGGCACCCAGGGGCTCAGCACCCTCACCCCAAAGAATTTCTGCCCCCCCAAGATCTCCTCTCTGTCTCTCCTCTTGCAGCTGGAAACCATTTCCCCTTGTTCTATTACTCCATGTCCTTGTAAAAAGTGCCCATGGTCTTCTTAGATCTTACCTGTTGCACCTTTCCAGTTCTTCCCAGTGCAATGCCAGCACTGCCGGGCCTCAGGGCTCCCTCAGCCAGATGCCTCCCCTCCAGAGGAGGAGTCATTCAGTGATGCACAGACTGTGGTTCTTTGTTACCTTCAGCCCAGGGGGACCTGGAGCCCTGGTGGGAAGTTCTGAAGGTGCCAGAGCAGTGTTGAGCAGAGCAGTGCTGGGTGATCCCCGTGGCATTGCTGCCCCTGGCCCAGGGCAGGGAAGGTGGCTGAGGCTCTGCAGCACCAGGAATGGTGGGGAGGGGGGCAGGCCTCAGGGAACCCTGTTTCTCACAGTGTCAGAGGTAAAGGTGGCTCAGCTTGACAACCTCCTGTGAGGGCTCTTGCAAAGAGTATTTGGAAAGCTGAATGAACCACTCTGCTCTGGGTTTCACTAGGTGCTCCTGGTGGCATGTGCAGGGAGCTGTACTAACACCAGTGAGGAGTGAATTTCTTTGATGGAGGCATTGCTGATTTCTTCCTGTCACTATAAAATCTTCTTGAAAGACTTTATAACTCTCTTTGATGAGTCCTCATCCGTTTTTCTTGGTGTTAGAATAAGACTCATTGGATTATAATTTCTAAGATATTCAATTTGTATCTTTTTTCAAGATAAGTGATTTTTTTTTTTTTCCTCAGCAGAGAAGTTGATTTAATAAGAGAAAATTAATGTGAATGACTTTGCAAGCCTGTTCGGGGGTGGCCAGTGGATTTTTCCAACCATTCACATTTGTGTCCTAAACACTATTGGGAACTAATGAGGTGCCAGGAGACTGGGAAAAAAATCAAGAATAATCCTGACAATTACCATCTGCAGTATTTAATTTCTCCTAGTGAAATAACAAGACAGGAAAAAAAGGAAAGAAATAAAACCAAAGAGAAGAAATAGTTGAACAGAGCTGCAGGCAGCAGATGGCAGGGATGTGCTGGGGTGGGTGCTGCTGCCAGGCTGGGTGGAGGAGGGATGTTTGTCCCTGAAAGGCCACAAGCCAGAGCCATCTCTGCCTGTGGGGACACCCTGGTTGCAGACTGGGTTTAGGGGATAGATCCTGGCCAGCTCGGTGCCTTTGGGCAGATGGGTCTGCATCCAAAATTCTCCTTTTTCTTGGCTCCAGGCTTTCTGCCAGCTCTGGAAAGGTGCAGGTGTATCATGGAATCATGGAATAGTTTGGGTTGGAAGGGACCTTAAAACTCATCCAAGCCCTCTGCCACGAGCAGGGCCACCTCCTGTGAGACCAGGCTGCTCCAAGCCCCATCCAGCCTGGCCTTGCAGATGTGCCCCAGCTGTGGGACATCTCCCTGCTCTCTGGTTGCCAGGGGGCACACAAGGGTGCGTGGCCATTTTCCCATCTGATGCAGGGCCTGCTCACCTCTGTGGATGCATATCCACAAGATGCAGTCAGGCCACATGTTGCTTGTATTTCTGATGAGTTCTCTCCTTAATGTCTGCGTTTTTCCCAGTGGAACTTCATGTTCAACTTCATTGTGTCAGTGAATCACAGGGTTGTTCTGTTTGGAAAAGACCATCAAGCTCATGGACTCCAACCACTAACCTGACTCTGCTGAGTCCAGTGCTGAACCATGTCCCTCAGCACCACATCTCCAGGCTCTGAAACCCCTCCAGGGGTGATGGGGACTCCAGCCCTGCCCTGGGCAGCCTGGGCCAGGCCCTGACAACCCTTTCCAGGCATTGAGAAATTGTTCCCCAGCTCCAACCTCAACCTCCCCTGGCACAACTTGAGGCCCTTCCTCTTGTCCCATCCCTTGTTCCTGGGGAGCAGAGCCCGACCCCCCCTGGCTCCAACCTCCTCTCAGGGGGTTGCAGAGAGCCAGAAGGTCTCCCCTCAGCCTCCTCTGCTCCAGGATCAACACCCCCAGGGCCCTCAGCTGCTCCTCACAACTTCTCCAGACCTTCTCCTTGCTCTCCAGCCCCTTCCCCAGCTCCATTCCCTTCTCTGGACACTCTCCAGTCCCTGTCTAGCAGCCAGGACCTGGAGCTCTGCAGCACAGGGTGCAGGTGTGTATCGAAGGAAAGGAGGAGCCCAGAGACTGTCTGGTGGCTCCTGGGCTGATCTCTTTGTCACCACTGAGCTGTGATTTCTGTCCTGGGACTGGTGCCATGGCGTTGCAGTGCTTGTGCTCCTGGACCCGTTGGACTCCCCCTGTGACCCAGCACTTCCAGGTCTGGGGCTGCAGCCTCCTCCTCCTGCCTGGTGGAGCCAGGAGGCGTTTCCAGCAGATGCTGCTCCAGCTGGGAGCTTTCCCGGGGCTGGTCTGGCAGATGGGATCACTGATGCCTGTCATGTGCAGTCCCTCGGCCTCGGGCTGGGAGGGCTGAAGGAAGAGCCATTAGTCATTTCCTGGACAGATCCAGGCCATACTGTAAATCTCTCCAGCTCTCAGTGGTTTGGGGGCTATTTCTGTTTGAGGGCTGTCATGTAGATTAGAGCCTTGAATCCCAGCCAGGGATGGGCCAGACACAGTCCCATGCATGGTCCTGCAGGGCTCATCCCATCTGCTCCCGGCAGGGCAGGGGCTGCCTTGTGCCTGCCTGGGAGCCAGGGCTTGACCTGGGTGGGCAGGGTCCTCCTGCCTTTAATTAACCCTCCCTGGTGGGGGGGCTGGCAAAAATAGCAGCTCATGGTGGTGATCAGCCACATCAGCGGTGGCTCCATGCTGGGACTAAGGAAAGATGGGCCTGCCACCAGTCCAGGGTGTGCACATGGCTTCTCTGACCCAGACAGGTTTCTAGGGTGGAAACAGAGGTCAGCCAGCTCCTGCTCCCCGAGCTTCAGCACAAGGGCAGTGCTGCATCCTGTTGTACAAGTGTGAGGTGGTTTGGGAAGGCCCTGGCAGGCAGCCCCAGCTCCTGGCCACGAGGGCTGCTGGAGGTGCTGCTGGAGCTGGCAGCCCTGGGGCCAGCCCAGGTGATGGTGTCTGCACAGAGTGGGGGTGTCAGGGACCTCACAATTGGCAGCACTCCAGCAGCTACAGGGTGATGGGTTTACTGGGCCAGAACCAAGACCTTTCCTTGTAAAACCCAACGACAGGCAGGGTGCTGAGCCCCTGGGTCACATCTGCTTGTCCTGCTGATGTCCAGCCACCCCTGTGAGTCCCCCTGGCAGATGGGAAAGAGCCAGGCAGGCCCTTGACAGATGGTGTTGGGGCTGTGGAGGATCATGGTTGCAGAGGACAGGGACACAAGGGCAAGCTGTGGACATTGGTGGTGATGTGAAGACAGTTGATAGTAGAGCAGAACAGGCCCCAGGAGCTATGACAATTCATCCTCTGCCCCAGGGTGGTGTGTACAGACCCTCTGTGCTGGCTCTGGTGCAGGAACTGTCCCAGCATGAGCAGAGGCTTGGGGTGTCCATGTACCTGGGATGGGGTACACCCGGAGCAGGTCCATGCTTTGCTGCCAGGGTGAGGAGAGTCCCTTCTGGGTGTCAGGTGGGAGCCACTGCAGTGGGTGCTGTGCCTACTGTGGGACATGTAGTGGAGCAGTTGTCCCTTGTGGAGAGAAGGGTGCACTTGTGGGGATCCCTGCATGGTGTGGGGTTCACAGTAAGGCCTCTGACGTGGGGATTCCCATGTAGGGTGAGGGGGGTCCTCTGCAAGGCCTTCAACACCAGGAGGCCTGTGGGGAGTGTGTGTGACCCCACAGGGTCTCTGCCATGGGCCGCCCTGTGGAGGTGCCTCTGGGAAATTCCTGAAGGGTTGGTTGGGGGTTCCTGGATGAGGGCCCCAAGATGGGGATCTCTGTGTGGGGCAGCCAGCCAGGAGTGCTGTGGGAAGTGTGTAGAGTTGAGCATCCTTTGTTGGGTCCCTTCCAGTGGATGGCCCTTGGGTTGCTCCTGTGGGGTTGCTGTGAAGATGCCCATGTACAGTGTGGGGGTCCTCTCCCGGGCCCATGGTGGGGAGGGGTCCCTGTGAGGATGCCCATGTGCAGTGTGGGGGTCCTCTCCTGGGCCCCCACAGTCCCTGTGGGGAGGAGGTTCCCGCAGGGATGCCCGTGTGCAATACTGGGGCTCTCCCGGGCCCCAGCCGGGGTCCCCCTTNNNNCCGCAAACTTGGCGTTGCGGTGGGCGGGGGGCAGCCCGGTACAGGACGGCTGCCCGGAGACCCGCTGCCCGCTACCCCACTCCCCGCCTCCCCGATGGAGGACCTCCTCCTCTTGGTCCCCATTGCCCCGCGGCTCCGGTCCCCGCTCCTCGGTCCCCACTGCCCTGATGCCTCGCTCCCCGCTCTTCGTTGTCCGCTACCCGGACCCCCGCAGCACCCGGGGATGATGCGGCCGGAGCAGTCCGGCAGCCCCTGCTGCACCGCTGCCATCCCGGTGTCATCCCACTGCTATCCCACTGTCATCCCACTGCCATCCCGCTGTGATCCCGGTGTCATCCCGCTGCCATCCCGATGCCATCCCGCTGCCATCCCGCTGCTGTCCCCGTGTCATCCCGGTGTCATCCCGGTGCCTCACAGCTTGGGGACCGCGGGGCTGGGCCTGGGGAGCAGGCACAGCTTGGAGGGGCTCCATCACCAGCCTGGGGCCGGTACCAGCAGTGCTCCAGCACTGTCTCTAGCACCGGGATCAGCTCCAGCGTCAGTACCGGCCGGGACAGGCTGTGGGAGGCCGGAGCTGCTTGTGGATGTGCAGGCAGCAGGGTGTCTGCGGGTGTGCGTGGTCTGTGCGGGAAGGCTGAGGTGGCCGCAGGGGCTTGCGGGGTGTGGGGGGTGTGCTGTGCTGGGCACGGTGCCAGTGCCACGGGCAGGGCCTGCAGGAGTGACCCACTGGGAGACCAGGTGTGACACAGGAGCGAGGGACAGTGGTGTGGCAGCGGGGTGGCTGTGGTGTGGGGCAGCAGGGCTGGCGTGGAGGGCAGAGGTGTCCCGGGCACCCCCAGGCACAGCAGAGGGTGGGGGGTGGCTGTTGCTGAGTGGGGCAGGGCTGGGGGGCACTGGGGTTCGAGTGCTCGGGGGAGTGAGCACTTGGGAACTGAGCCTGGTCAAGGCAGGGCATTCAGTGCCCTGAGGGCGGTGGTAACGAAGCCCTAACCAGGAGCACTCTTTAGAGGGGGAGCAGTGGGACTAGAGGCTTACCTGGCTGTGCTTGCCTGGCCATGCATGGGCTGCACAGGGAGCCAGTGCTCTGGGACAAGGTGGTGGGGGCAGGTGAGGGGGTGTGCTTCAGGGGTGAGGGGTTTGCTTTGGGAATGTCAGTAGGCTTTGGAGGAAGCAGTGATGCTGGAGCCAGTGAGATGGGTTTGTTGTAACTCCCCTGACCCCTTCCTACCCCCTACAGCCAGGGTCCCAGAGGCAGAGAGAAGCATCTCAGCCTTGCCAGACCCAAAATCCCCCAGGGCAGTGGAAGGAAAGGGGCACTTCATGCAGAACATCTTTGCATGCAGAATGTAGGAATTTCTCACCCACATCTCCCTTACCCAAGGGGTGGGTGCATATCCAAGGGCTGGAGATAAAAAAGAGAGCGGAGTTCTGGTGCTGCCTCTGTGGACTGGGGGTGGGTGGCAGCAGAGTGGGAGCCCCTGGGGAGCTGCTGGCCTGGGCTCCCCTTGGTCTGCCCAGTGAGGTGGGCATGGAGCAGTGTTGGGGATCTGGCAGAGGAGAAGGGGAAGCCCTGGGGATGTGAGGCAGTGCCAGTCTGGGTGACTGGGGAATTTACTGTAGCTGCAGCTCAGGATCCAGCTTTGCAGTGCGGGTGTCAGGAGTTCCCAGGTTGTGCCTGGTTCTTGGGGAGGGCAGTGCTTCCCCACCAGCCCTGTCCCAGTGCCCATCCACGGAGCAACCCACACAGGGTGTCGTGGGATACAAGGGGGGAACAGGAGGCTGTGCAGTGACTTCCCCTCCCCGGTGGCAAAGGCAGGATGAAAGCAGATTTGGGTGCAGAGCAGGGACCACCCCGGTACAGCATGTCTGCCCTGGGGAGCTGGGGGCAGGGCAGCTCCCTGCTGGCTGGGCACCTGCACGGTGCTCCCTGCTCTGGCTGGTGTCAGGGCCACCCCTCCCTTCCAGAGCAGGGCAGTGCCTGCAGAGCACTGGTGCTTTCATGGCTCAGGTAGGGCCCAACTCCTAAACAGAAATTCCCCCTTTAGCAGGCTCCTTGGCTGTGCCAGCTGAGGTACCTGCACTTCAGTCAAGGGCAGCAGGAAGAGCCCAGTGGGCTCAGCAGCATCCCTCCATCCCTCCATCCCTCCATCCGTCCATCCATACATCCATCCCTCAGGGCCGTCTGCTGTCCTGTGCCTGGCCCTGAGCACATCATCCCCCCGGAGCTTCTTCCCCTGCTTGCTGGAGAAAGATCACAGACATGAGGATGAGGGCTGGGTCCTCATCAGGGATCCCTGGCACTGCAGGACTGGGTGGTGGTGTGCCCAAGGGGTTTTGCTGGCTGGTCTCCAGCCTGGAACCCCTCCACCCAGGCAGGACCCAGTGCCTGTGGGTGCCCCTGGGCTGGGGTCTGGCTTGGCAGGGGCAGCACACGGCTGGGGTGCCACGGGCTTTGCTGCTGCCAGCTCTGCTGGCAATGAGGGTGGCAATGGTCTCTTTTGCCATCTCCAGGGACAGGATGGACAGGTGGCTTTTCAGCATCAAGTCAGGCTCTGTCAGCTGCCATCGATACAGAGACCAGGACTGCTGCTGGGCAAAGGTCACTTTATTCAGGTTAATGTCTTCTGTCTGGGTCGGGGCCTTCAGGTGTGGTTTCAGCCTGTGAAGCTGTCTCCAAGCCTCTTTAAGGATCCTTTGCAGCTCTTTATCACCGTCTTTACCCAGCTGAAAGGCTTTGGATTTGCTGTTAGTGGTTCCCTTTGCTGGGAGCCAATGCCCACCCGAGGCTCTGCCCTCTCTGAAAAGGCAGTCTCCAGGGGCATGTCACTGCTGCTACCTGGTACAGGTTAAACAGTCTGAGCAACCTGCCCCACATCCAGCTCTGGGAGGAGAGGGGAAGCTGCCCTGCACCCCTTCCAGCAGCTGGAGAAAATGAACTTGGACACAAGAAGAACAGGAGACATCCTGCTCCTCACAGACAGGGGATGCAGAACAGATGCAGGTGGAGATGGGGAAAGATGGGAACAGGTATGGGGAGAGGCCAGGGTGGGCAGTGCTCAGAGGCAGTGACTGGACCTTATGAGATCCGTCAGGGTTCAGCCCTGTGGGGACAGCTGGGAAGGTTTCTGGACAGACCATGGCAGGTTCACAGTCTGTAAGGTGGATTTGCAGCCCTGGGGAGAATTTGTTGTCACCTGCAAAGCACATGGTTCTGCAGCTCAGCCTGTTACCTGTGGTGCAGCCGGGAAAGCTTTGGAGATGCTGAAGGATCTGCCTCTTGTGGAATGGTGTCCTGTGTTGTCCAGGCTCTGGGGTCTGACATGTCTGTCCTGTGCTGGCATTTGTCCTGTGGGAGGGCTCCTCCCACATGCAGGGCTTTGGTGGGGTGTCAGGGACCAGCCAGTCAATGTCCCACCACCGAGGGCCATCCAGCTCCATGTGCAAGAAGCTCTTTGAGGAACACAGTGCTCTCTGTGGGTGCCTCAGCAGGCAGAAGTGCTGAGCTCATGGAAACGATTGATCCGAAGGGGATGAGTAAGACTGTTCTTCACACTTGTGGTTTAAAAGTCCAATAGTGAAACCGGGAGTGGAAGTGTGCTGGCATGTGGGCTTCAGACAAGCTGCTGTCCCAAACCCCTGCTGCTCCCAGGGTGGCTGCAGGTGTTGGCAGGAGAGGAAAGACTTCCTGGGGCCATTGTGGGTGAGGCTGGGGCAGCACTGCACTCTGGGGATGTCCCCCAGGACCCCAGCACCAGGGCTGATGTGGGTCACATGCAGACTTGGGGCAGATCTGCCCCATACACAGTGATGGGAATCGACACCGGGCACCACGCTGTGGCACAGTCCCTCCTCACTGCCTCCTGCTCTGAAGAACTTGGGCAGCTGCTGCAGTATCAGAGGAGGAGGAGGAGGAGCAACCATCTGGTCGGTGGTGTGGTTTGAGCAGCAGCCTGTGATGGTGTAATTAGGTACTGTGGTGCTGAGCTCCCAAGGGAGCAGAGCCAGGGTGCTTAGCAGCTGCCTGCAGGGATCATGTCTTGCTGGATAGAACCCTGCTGGCAAAGCCCCTGTGCTTCTCCTGCCTCCTGTGTCAGTGCTGGATCTGGGAGTGTCCCTGCTGGGTGTGCTGTGCAGGATGGAGTGGGTGGGCAGGGCTGAGCCCTGGGTTGTGCAGAGCAGACCCCATGGAACAAGGGGGCTGCAGCCCGGAGTTTGGGGAGCTGGTGGCATGGTGCTGGGAGCCTGAGCATCCCACAGGTCCCAGTGCCACCCTCCTGGCTCAGCTGTGCCAGAGAAGCAGCAGAGCAGGAGCTGGACTGGTGGCAGCAGGTCCAGCATGGAGCTCCGGGTGCCCTCGCTCGGTGCTGTGACAGCCTCCCCCTCCACACACCCATCCTCTGCCCTGGCTCTAGGGCAGGGGATTGATTTGTTTTGACAGCCTGGGCTATGTAGCAGCTCCCAAGGTAGGGATTTTTTTTGAGTTAGGTAACCTGGGAGTCTTCCCCCTCTTTCCATCATGGTCTGTGGGAGCTGCTGGTGCTCCCTTGGTGTCCCCCTGAACAGGGTGGGTGCACAAGCCTGGGCAAAGGGAAGAGGGGGCCAATCTGTTTGGGATCCCTCCTGACACTGGTGGAGCTTCTCTGTCTTGACCCGTGGCTGCTCATCCTGTGGGAAGAGCCACTTCAGCTCAGATTTCAGCCGTGCCATGTGCTGTGGGAGGGGGTGCTGGAGACCCAGGGTAAAATTACCCAAAACACCCACAAGATTTATGAGGTTGTAGTCTGTGTTTTAAGGTGACAGAAGCATGCTCAAGCTCAGGTTGGTTTATCTGAAATAGTTACAGGTTGTGGGTCTGGATCATTAAAATATATTTGAAAAGAGATTACCAGAGTCTTGCTGCAGAAGCACTTTGGGAGGGGATGGGAACCTCCTTAGGGGCTCAGTGGAAGGAAAGGTGCAGTGCAGGAACAACCCCTGGAGAGAGCAGAAGGGCCTGCAGTGGTTGTCACAGTCTTGTCTGGCTGCAGAGGGTGCAGACACTGAAATCCTGTGGAGTGTCTGCCCAAACGTGGGGTGTATCCTAAGGGAAAAGCCTTCCTTCAGCAGCTGGTGGGCAGTCCTGGCCACCCTCCACGTGGCCAGTTGCCACCATGGTTAAAACTGGGGAGCCACAAGGAACAGGTTTTTCTATTCACTTTTTTACTGCAAGCAGGGAAAACTTATTTCAAGGAATCACGGCTCAGCACAATGCATTAAAAATATATATGTAGAGAGATAAGAGCCTCTTGCAGACACGAGTGGTACTTGGGAATCTGCTATCAGAGAGCAGAGAATATTGAAATAGCTCAGGAAGATCTAGAGGAATGGTGCTGCACAGCTGATGAGCCTTCCTCCCAGAGTGTTCCCAGGGCCTTTCTTCTCCATTGTGTGCTGGCAACTCTTTTTTCCCTTTTAAATCATGTTAAAAACAGACCGAGGAGCTGCTGGAGGTTTAAAAAATGTTTTTCCCTGTGTAGCTTCAGCCTGCAGCTGGGTCGGGAGCCCTGTGGATCTGGAGGTGTCCAGCTTCATTCCAGGTGCTGAGACTGAGCAGCAGCACCAGGGATGTTGTGAGCTCCTGGCAGTGCTGGTGGAGCCTGTGATTTAAATACCCACCACCCACACCCCTCTCTACTTAGCTCCTTATGTACTACCACAAAGCAGGAATAAAAAGCTCAAAGTCATGTTCTTGCATTTTTATCTTCTCTGAGGTAATTTTTAACTCGAGGCATGAGGACTGGAAAGGCTTTACTGCCACAAAGGCTTTTTTTTTTCATTACCACAAAGGCTTTTCTCAGAGGCCAGGAGGACATGGTGGACACGGAGGTGTAGGAAAGCTGGTGGAGAATGGGGCAGGACCCAGCCTGGTGTGTCCAGGAGGGAAGGAAGCCTGAGAGAAAGGAGAGGAAAATCAGGAGAACTTTTTTGCTGCAAAGGGAAGAGCTGGAGGTCAGGAGTTGACCTTTGGAGTGGCCTAAACTGCCCTGAAAACTTTGATCCTTGGCTGAAACATCTGCTTTCTGCTGATGTGAAAATCTCTATCTGTCAATAGTTGTATTGGATTTTTCACTCCTTTTAGGGGAGAATCAAACCACTTATGCACATGCTTTGAGATGCTGTTTGATTACAAGCTGCAAATTGTTTTTCCATAGGAACCCAGCCTCTTTCAGATTAGATTAATAGTGCTCAGTGAATGAGGCAGCTGCTCTGCTTTTTTTGATCTTCCCTATTCACTGGGCAGCCTCATCCTTTGCTGCTGTGTGCTGTTCACTGCAGCACAGAGATGACAGATTTTAAAGTCCCTTTGTAGTGGTTTTTTGCATCTGTTTTCCTAACGCAAATGTTTGAGCACTCTGTCAGCATCCAGATGGTGAGATCCTCAGTGTAACAAACCATGACAGTTTATCCCGTGTCCCTGACACCAAGATGAGAGGTTTGGGGGTAGCTGTGGCATGGCACCTGGCTGGCAGAGTGTCCACAGAGTGTGTCAGTTTGTCCTTCCACCAGGACAGGTGAGGACCAGAAACCAGCTGTGTTAGAAGTACAGGAACAATGGAACCATCAAACAGTTGGGCTGGAGGGACCTTAAAGCTCATACAGTCTCAGCACCCCTGCCTGGGACTTGGGACACTTCCCACCAGCCCAGGGGGCTCCAAGCCCCATCCAACCTTCAACACCTCCAGGGATGGGGCAGCCACAGCTTCTGGGGGCAACCTGGGCACCCAGGGGCTCAGCACCCTCACACCAGAGTTCTTCCCCAAGATCTCATCTCAGTCTCCCCTCTTGCAGCTTTCAACAAGCAGTTCATCTTTCCCCCATGACTTCAGCTGATGGGTCCTGAGTGGGTCCCGAGGGCCTCAGGGTGCTGAGACACTTAGGTGGTCAGTCAGCAGGAATCAAACGGTTCATCTCAATCCCTTGGCTGAGTGTGTGAAGCTAGCTCAGATACTAATCCAACTCCTAGCCACAGGTCAGCACAAGGGTTCCCTTCATTTCATCCTGGTCAGCTCTCAGGTGAGCAGATCCAGAGCCAGGTGGTCATGGGGAGAGTAGGGAAGTTCTTGCTTTCCTCTTCCAGTCCAGCCATAAAAGGCAATTTCCAGAGGCTGAGACCCACCAGCCCTAGGATCTTGATGGCTGTGAAGAAACAGTTAATTTAAGTAACTACTCATAAAAGTCCCTTTTTATGTCAGTTGCCTGTGGGTGCAGGGGATATTGTGTTTTCTTACACATTTTGTATGAATTCAGCCCAGGTAGTTTAGTGTAGTTGTATTTAATTTGTTCGTACCAAGAAATATTATAAAATGCTGAATGAACAGAGCTGAATGCCAATTTTTATCTTAGTCCAATTTGACTTAAATCACAAGTCAAAACCTCCTTATCCTCTACTAAATAAGAAATACACTACTCACTCTTTTCTAAAGTACTAGGGTAAAATTAAAAAAATTGAATTTATATTTTATATTAAAATTGCTTAAATAGATGCATACAGTTACATTGTACTTAGGAAAAAGCACTTTTGGTTGCAAAGTCTATATGAAATTGCAAATTAATCTAATGTAATGGTTAAGAATTGATCTGACTCAGCTTTTCTTCAGGAAACCAGCTAAAGCCTATCAGTGCAAAACAACAGCAGACCCGATTATTTATATCCAGATTTTCTGCCAGCTGATTTATCATGGTTAAAATTGGTGATCACTTTGACTTAAATCAATCCACTTTGCTTTATTATGTGCGTGGCGGGGAGGCTCTTGCCTGCAGCAGGAGAGCTGCGGGTCACTGCGCTGGCTCCGTGGCAGTCCGTGGCTGTTTTGGGGAAGTTCAGCTGCTGAGTGTTGTGCAAGGTCCTTTGGGACGCTGTCAGTGAATTATTTAATGAGTTGTTTTGAATAGATGCAGTTTATTTGCTTGAAGCTGTTCAAACCCAATTTAAAGAAAGCCACATAGAGTAAGTAGGTGTGTGTGGTCACCCCTCTGCCTCTCGCCAGACACAGCTGCCAGATCCCCCTGGCTGGGGTTCTGCAGGCATCCATCCCACTGCCCAGTGGTGTCTGGATGGGGACAGGGGGCTCCTGCAGAGCAGAGGGTGGTCATGGAGCTGGTGGCTTCTCCTGCAGCCAGGTCCTTGTGTGGCTGCTGCTGTCCAGTGAGGTGGGTGGGCTCTGCAGCACCGGGGCTCAGTCCCTGGGCCAGGACACCCCAGCTGGGGGTGCACAAACCTTCCTCTGGTGTGGGGGCTGAGGAGGAACATGCTGTCTAGGGCAGAGGGGTCCATCTAATCCTGGGCAGGTGAGGACACTTCCTTAAGAGTCCTGGAGAGCTCGGGAGGAGCCTGCAGATCCAGGGGAACAGCTCCCCAGCACCATTCCTTTGCAGACAGGCACCCCTACAAGGTTGTCTCTTCAGTTCTTTGCTTCCTCATAGAATTTCTCTGGAAGGATTTGAAGATGCTGCTGACTAATGAGACTCATGCCTCTATTTTGTGCATTTGTTCTGACTTACATCCTCCCCTTTGGACTGAGTGAGACTCCCACCCAGGACTGACACCAGAGTCCCTGGCACCACCATCACAAATGCCTTGGGCTGGGCTGAGCACTCTTGTCTTGGTTCTGTTTCCAGTGAAGCTGTTCAGCCTGGCAGAGGGTTTGTCTGTGAGGTGGCTCAGCAGCAGTTATGTCACCCTAAGGTTTAGGATCTCCTTTCTCTGTTTAAGGGTGGATGCCAAAAGCAGTGCTGAGCAGCATCTGAGGAGCTGAGGAGCTCTGTGCAGGAGCTGAGGTGAAGAGATGGCTCCTCCTTGGAGGCTCAGGGACAGTGTTGGCAGAGGTGTTCAGTGATGGAGAGAGAAGTGAGGAGAAACAGGTTTCACCCGTGATGGCTACAGCCACACATCTGGTGTAGAATTTTGCTGTCATTAATGTGTGTTATGCTTTCCCTTCCCTGACCTCCAGCTGGACATGCTGCTCGGTGCATTTACCATGTAAGTGGGACTTGTATTTCATTCTTGTCCATCAGGTTCACTCTGGGGCCTTCAGCATCCTTGGGTGATTTGCTGATGCTTCTGTCCATCCCTGTCTGACACCAGCTTTGTGGTGGGGCATGCTGGACCCTGGGTCCTTGTGGGACCTTTCTCCTGCAGGATTTCTGTGTCCTGTGCTCTGGAATAATTGTTCCTGTGCTCTCAGCTTCTTGAGGCAAGGTGTAGGACACGTGCTCATTCTCCTCAAGCCTGCTGGAGAGAGGGCAGGTGCCAGCACAGCAGCAGAAGGGGCTGGGGGGGGTGTCAGTGTGGGCTCTGCCCAGGGCTGAGCTGTGTCCCCACCACAGACTTTGGCCACAGTGACCAAACGTGGATGTTCTCCTTCTCATCGCTTTTTCTACTTAAAAAGAGAAAAGCCCTTTTCTTGTGAAGTCTCTGCTGTCACTCTGCCTGACAGCAGCTTTGTGGGCTCCCTCTCCACCAGCCAGGTTCCTGGGCAGAAGGTGTTTGAGGCAGGAGGTGCCACCGCAGCCACATGGGGTGGACCAGGTGGTAGTGGGGCTGGGGACCAAGAGACCCAGTGTCTCTGTGGGGCATTAGGGAGTATTTAACCACTGGGAAATGGGTGGAGGAAGGCCTAGAGTTAGCATGGTGTGAAGGACACACTGGACACATTTTCTTTGGGCTAACTTGTCAAAATGGAAAGTTCTCTTGTCTTTGTCCCTGAGGCAGTTGCAGACCTGTAGTTGCTGGAGCATTTTTAGCTCTTAAGGTTCAGCTGCTGGCCCAGGGTGTTTGTGGCCAAGACAGACAGCACAGGGTGGGTTTCACAGATCCTGGGAGGGAAAGTGCTTGCAAAGCTGTCCTGCTCCCTGGGTGGGAGGTCCTGCTCAGGCATGTGATGAGCAGCTCAGGGACAGACACAAGCTTGTGCTGTCCACTCCTTTTTTTTTGTCTCCCCCTCTCTTTTCTTGCCTGTGCTTGGAGGGCAAAGTGAACATAATTGGTCCATAATTCACAGTTACTGAAAAGAAAGCATGGGCCACAGTATGAGAAGCAGTATTACAACTTTATATTACATCTATCTCCAGGGGAGATTATTTTTATTAAAATCTGGGTTGGTGGAAAATTCTGAGATTAGCTTCATTTTTAAAGTACGTTTCTCTGTGGATCAGCCCCAAATGAGGCATCCTGCTCCATCCAGCTGCCACGCTGTTCCCATGCCTGGCAGTGCTGTGACACGACACTGGATGTGCTGAGGGTGTCCAGCTTGAAACGAGTGTCCAAAGTTATTTATCAGCATTTTAAAAAAAGCTGGGCCTGAAGGCTTAGATGAAATAAACCCCACATAAGTTATTGGGAATTTACAATAATAATAAGCAGTGCTGCAGCCCCACTTCTTTGCAAAACTTCCATCGGCTGTGCAGGGCGGATGCTCAGTGGCAGAGCTGAAGGGTGAGCAGAGGAAGGAGCAGCTCTGCCTGCAGGGATTTGCTCTGATGCTGTGGGGCTGGGAGAAAGGTCCCCCACCCTACTGCCAGGAGTGCACTCCTCCTTGCTGGCAGCACCCCATGGTTGTGGGGTGGGCAGGAGGGCAATCCCCTCCCTACCCCTCCTGACCCCTCACTGCTGCAGCCCAGGCAGTGACCTCAGAGCTGAACCTGCTGGTGCCACCCCACAGCCTGGCCCTGTCCTGAGGTGCCACTGGGGGGGAGCAGGACCCACGGCTCCATGGGGACATGGGGATGTGTGTCCTTGTGCAGGGCTGGTGATGGAGGTGAGGGCATCCCACTGGACTGGCATCGGCACACCCCAACTTCTGTGGTAGTGGTAGGACTGGGGAGAATGGATTAAAACTAGAGGTGGGTAGATTCAGATGAGACATTGGGAAAAAGTTCTTCACCATAAGGGTGTTGAGACACTAGCATGGGTTGCCCAGGGAGGTGGTGAAGACCTCGAGAGATCTCCGTTTGGAAAGCATCCAAAGGAAAGCAACAAGGATGTGAAGGGTCTGGAAGGGATGGCTTATGAGGAGTGGCTGAGGTCACTTGGATTGTTAAGTTTGGAGAAAAGGAGGTTGAGGGGTGACCTCACTGAAGTCTGTAGTTTCCTCAAAAGGGGAAAAGATGGGATTGGCACTAATTTTTTTACTCCTGTGACCTCAAACAGGGCTCAGGGAAATGGTGGGAAGCTGAATCAGGGGAGGTTTAGGTGCGATATCAGCAAGAGAAGAGCTCAAGAAGTGTCTGGATGATGCTCCCAGGCACATGGTATGATCCTGGGGGAGCCCTACACAGAGACAGGAGCTGGACTTGACGACCCTGATGGGTCCCTTCCAGCCTGGCACAGTCTATGATTGTGTGGCTGACGTGATCCTCAGCACATGGTGCCTGCAGGGACCTCAGGAGTATCCCTGAATTTTTAAAGTACAGCTGAAAAATTTCCCAGTGCACTTTCACACTGAGGGTTTTTCTCTGCTAATGGCTTGGTGGTGGCTGTTGATGACATGGATCTGGTCTGCTAATGGGTTGCTTGAGTTTATCTGAGAGTACATCTGGAGCAGTGGGGTCCGTGGGGTTCCTTCCTCTTGGTCACGTTCCTGTTCCCACTCGTCTTCTGCAGAGGCTGCACCCGTGGGAGGGGGAGGAGGGACAGCTTCCCTGGGTTCAGCACAGCCCCAGCTGCCCCCGTGCTGCTCCTCCCCTCCTGCAGTAAGTTAATTGAATTGTAATAATGAATTTATGAGGTAACCTTTCATGCAGCACATGCTGTTGAGTCCTTTGTTGCCCACGATGTGCAGAGCGGCGGTGGGGCTGGGGGAGCTGACTCACTGTGCCTTCTCCCAGGGTTCTGGAGGAGGTTGGGGCCTCTGCATGTGTAGAAGGGGCTGTCCATGGGCTGGGGCCAAGCTCCTCACCCTGCTGTGCTGTTCAGCCTGCACCTCTGCCTTTAAAAGGCTTTCTTCCCCAGCATTTCCCAGCCTTGGGTAAGGGCGTGTGATTCATCTGCTTTAAAAATGCCAATCTACATGAGTGCTGAAAAAACAGAACCAACATTATTTCTTTTTTAGTGTCATGCAGGGCCCAAACACAGTACCAGAAGTTGACAGAAAAAGGCTTTAAGAGGGAAGAATTGGAGTCCATTCCGTGCAGAGCTCTGGAGAGGAGTTCCTGGCCCAGCTGTGTGCTGGCTCTCTCTGGCTGTGTCAGGAAGGTTCTTATAAATTTCCTTAAAAAGTGTATTTTTAAAAACTTGCAGTGCTGTGTATGGATGGATGGATGAACTCTGTGAGCCAGTCATGTGAAGGTTCTTGCTATAGCAGGTGAGATGATTGGGTAGCAGATGAGGTCCCATCCTGCCTGACATTCTCTGGTTCTGTTCTATGATTCTGTGGTACCAAAGGTGACAGTTTGGCAGTTGGTTTTAAGACATTCTGAAGACGTCCAAACTTGGTCTCTCCATGTATCCCATAGGAGCTCGTTCTGTGGTGGATTCTCTCTTGTTTTCCCCATTTCTTATTATGTCTTATCCTGGCTGTTTTTATGGCAACATGGGCTTTTTTTCTAGAGCTCTGGCCCCCTGCTTCTTGTCAGAGCCAGGAGAGTGTTGTGGAGCAAGCACTGTCCTTCATCAGACAGACTTGTATGTATCTGGGAAAAGCAAATGAGGTTCTCCCAGCCCAAGGAATAGCTGATGGGCCTGGAACCTCATCAGTTTTCTTTAGCTGTACTGGCTGAGCTGTCAGCAGACAGTACCTCCTGCTTTGTGGCCGGGCTGTCAGACAGCTGCTGATGGCCATGGCAGTGCTGTGTGGGACAGCAGGCTCAAGGAGAGGTCTTTCCTTGCCTTGTCTCATGGCATCTGGCCAGGAGGTGGAGATCAGGCTGTGACTTGTAAGTGTGAAAATATTTTTTTTTTTTTTTTTTTGTTAAGTATCACCATTTGCAGCTGGGTACCAGGATGGTACCTGCACATAGCAGCTGCCCGGTCCTCATGGGTTCCAGGTCTCCTGTGACATCTTCTGCCCCCCTGAGACCCCAGGCCAGCTGGGGTGATCTCTGTGCCTTGCATTCGCAGCTCCAGTTCCTGGGCAGAGGCCCCATAGGATTTGTTCTCAATGTGGTTTGTGGGGAGTCACCACTCATTGGCTCTGGTTCATCCAAATCCACATTACATGGTAGGCAAGCTCAGACTGAGAAGTGAGCTTTGCTCTAGGAAAAGAAAATGTTAAATCCCGGATGACAAAGTCATCAGTGCTCTTACAAAAGAGGTGACAGAGCACAGTTTTAAAATATATCTTGCATTTACCTTTTTTTTTTCTTTTCTTTTTTTTTCCTGTTAGCTACAGGAAGCTAAGTTTTCTGCCTGAAGTATCCTGGCAGTGTCTCAGGCCTGGTTGGCTGGGGCTCGGAGCACCCTGGGCTAGTGGGAAGTGTCCCTGCCCATGGCAGAGGTGGCATTGGATGGGCTTTAAGGTCTCTCCAACCCAAACACTCCCATGAATCTATAAGCTGGGCTTTTTTGTCCCTGCTGCTGGCTTGTGTTTGCTCTCAGCAAAGAGCCAAAGGGAATCTGGCATCTCACATGGATCTTTAGTGTGAGTGGTCTTGTCTGGATCCTGTGGAGCTGTCTGTGCCCCAGGGTCTCTCTGGCTGTGACCCCGAGGGTCTCTCTGGCAGAGGAGCAGAACTGCTTCAGGAGTGAATCATGAAATAGATTGGGTTGGAAGAATGAAATTCCGGACTGCAGAGTGCACACTTGCTGTTGGCAATGGAGTCCAAGGGACCTTCCTAGTTTCTCCTGTAGCTTTGTGGCAACCTTAATTTGTCTTTCTGGCGCTTCTGGACTGATAATTGTCAGAAGCTGATAGGTGTTTATGACAGTAGCCAGGTTCTCATTTGTGATTTCAGTGTTTGTGTGCTGGGTGTTGTATGAACACCTACAACGAGAAATTCTGGCCTGCAAATGATCTATTTTCTACTTCTGTTTTCCTACTTACAGTTACATTTGAGTATAAGCTTTTTCCCAGTTCATATGGTACATAAAAAAGGGTGTGCAGGAGCACTGATTTAGCTTTACTAATAACTGTAAATGATTTGTCTTTGTACAACACTGTAGTGATCTCCTCAAGTAATTCCTATGTTCTAATATTTGTTTTGCTCTTCTTCCCTTCTATTGATCATTTCAGATTAACTAGTAGGTATGAAGTGTTTTCTGAATTTGCTTCACTCTTGTTGATGCTCTTCTGAAATTGAAGTCCTGACATTAATGCATCATCTTCCATGCATTTATGGTCATTCCAGGTGTGATGCCTTCGCTCCCCTGGGCCAGGACTGTGGTCACACTGCTGGGATCCTCAGGGAAGGATCCACGTGTTGACTGGTACCAGACACAAGCATCCTGCTGGTTGAGGGGTGAAGCAGCTGTGAATCACAGAATGTTTTGAGCTGGAAGGGACCTTTAAAAGGTCACCTAGTCCAAGACCCCTGCAATGAGCAGGGACATCTTCAATGAGATCAAGGTGCTCAAAGCCATCCAACCTGGACTTTATTTTGGTAACAAAAAACCAGAGATTCAGTAGTGCATGCTTCTAACATTTTCTCTGTTGTTCTTAATGGTTTTGTGGCTCCAAATCCTCCTTTTCCTTCTTAGTGATGTTGATGAGGGCTCTGCATCCCCCCTTTGGAGTTTCAGCAGTGTTCATTCACTTGATATCCTTGGTTTAGTTTGCTTTCGACCGAAGTGAATGTATGGATAAGGTTTTTCATGGTTAATGACCTTTTTTTTTTCTCACTGAGAAGTGTTTCTTAGCACCAAGAAGCTGTAATTTTTATATGGTTATTAGGTGATTTTTAGTCTACTCTTTTCCCATATTTTTATTGCATGGACAAGTTCAATTCTTGTCTTTATCTTCACTGGGTTGTTTTTGAGTTTGTTTGATTGGTTTTTTTGTGTTGTTGTGGCCAAATAATTGTTTTTTGTTTTCAGTGGGAAGCATGATATAAATTTCCATACAGACCCAAAGGAACCTGCAGTATTTAAATGCAGCAGCCTGCAAACTCTGCAGTTGCCCACAGAATAAAAATGCTTATTTTTTATACTGGGTAAAATATAGTAGTAATGCAGTCGATATTGGCCCTCCTAATACTATTTAACTTACTATTACCATTAGTTGATTTGAGAACTCAAAATTCCTTTTTACAGCAGAATTTTTATTGAAAAATGTGGTAATACTGTGAAGTTGTCCTGTGTGAACCTGGAGGCTGTGGTTGCCTGGGAACAGTCAAGCTTTCGGGCTGCTGCTGGGAGGCTGCCAAGGCTCCACACGTTGGACAAATACTGGCTGAATTGATCATCAGAGGAGTGGTTAATAAATTTATCAACATTGTCATTATTTTTTTTTTTTTTAATTAAAAGCCACTCAGCAGAGCAGCATGCTCCTTCCAGCCTGGCTCCTGGCTGGCACTGCTGCCAGCGCCGCGGCTCTGCCGGCTGCTGGGATGGTTCCTGGAGAGAGGGTGGGAGGGCAGTGGGGGGGCTGGCAGACCCCCAGAGCACAGTCTGGCCAGGGGGGCTGTGTGACAGCATCAGCAAGGACCCCCGAGCACCACAGCCCCTCGTCCCAGCCCAGCACCCAGCACGGTCCGTTCCAGCATCGGGGGCTCAGGGCAGAGCCAAGCAGGGACCCAGCGAGCGAGGTGGAAAAACCAAACTGAATTAGAAGCATCAAGTATTGGGGAAGTTTCACAAAAGAATGGATCAGCAGGTGAGTGCTGAAGCAAGCTCATGTAAAAAAACAAAACAGGAGATAATTAGTGAAGGAAGTTTATGTACAGAGCAGATGAGTAGGCAGTAATGTGCATTTTCTTTTCACTCAAAACAGCTATTATGTCAGGGAAAAGAGATTAGCAACAAGGAGCTGTTGAAGCCATCTTTAGCAAAAGCCTTGGTGTGGATGTGGAGAGCTTAAGAGTGATGAACTTGTATGTAGTGTTGTAGTTAGGCTGTTAATGGAAAGCAGAAAAAATTATCAGCTGGAAAATAATTTCATGTGAGATATAACCATTGCATTTGCAGAAGACCATGTCTCCCTAATCTATTTTAATTCTTTAATATGAGAGAATGAATGTAAGAGAGCTGACTGGCAGGATTTGCCAGAGTTTCAAGCATCTTGATGGGAAGGCTTCTGGAAGGGCTGGAGAGGTTACCTGTGGAGAGCAGAAGGGCTCCAAGGCACTGAGTGCCAGGCAGAGACTGGCATGGGAGGGCAGGAACAAGGGATGGATTCTTGTCAGCAGGAGAGAAAATGCTTCTGGGTTTACAACTTTGTTCAGAGTATGAAGAGTTTGCAGAGGAACGTGGCAAGCAGGAAGATGTGAGTGTGGTACCAGTGGGTCAGAACCCGGGGCTGCAGGGGGTCCTGTTGGGATGGGCAGAGCTGCAGCTCCCACAGGGAAAGGAGAAACCCTGGAGGGGTGACAGGCATATGGTGACACCTCCCCAGGGAACCCTTCCAGCAAAAAGCAGCAGCAGGCTGGAGGAGGGTCACCTGCTAAGCCCTGACTCTCATTTCCAGGAAATTCTGGTATTATATTTTAAATGTGTGTGACTTGTTAGTGCTCACATCACGGGGGGTGGGGAAGGAAAGCTGTGAGGAACAAGCAGCTTCTTGGCCTTGCCTGGTCCCTGGGAAAGTGATGGAGCAAGTCCCCTTGGAAGCCCTGGCCAGGCACGCAGAGGACAAAAGGTTTTGGAATAGCCAGGCTGGATCTGTTGAGGTTAAATTGTACCCAGCCAGCCTGATTGCCTTCTCCATCAGGGTGGCTGGCTCTGAGGGAGGGCAGCACAGCACAGGTTGTCCATCCTGATCCTGGGAGGTGTTCAGTGTGGTCTCCTGCAGCATCCACACTGCAAAATGGGGCAGGGATGGTTTGGGCAGGTGGATGATGAGGTGGGGGCAAAGCTGGCTGGACCACCAGGCTCCAAGGGTGGTGATGAGCTGGTGGCTGGTTATGAGCATATTCCTCAGGGATGGATGATGGGACTGGTCCCTTTTTGGGTTTTGCAGGAGGGTGGGAGTGAGATCCATGTCACCAGCCCTGGGAGCATCTGGCAGGCAGGAGGGCAGAGCTGCTTCTCACTGGGATTCTGAGGGCTGAGCTGAGTATGACCTTATAGACTTGCTTTTTCTGTTGGTTGTGTTATTTCCTTAAATTTGTTTATTTTTCAAGCCGCAGGAGCTTCTCTCCCTTATTCCCCTCCTGGGCTGGGGTGGAGTCATTGGATGAGAGAGCAGCTGCTGTAATTTAGCCCCAGATTTGGGCTAAATGGTGACACCTGAGGGGTGAGGACAGGGATGGCTGCTCTCTGCCCAGCTATGGTGAGACCCACAAGGATCCCTGGGCCAGGCTAGGCTCAGCAGCATGGGGTGGACATTGCTGTGGTGTGGTGGGGCCAGGGCAGAAGCTGAGTTCAGGTTTGCTCAGCCAGGGCAGGAGGCGATGAAGGGCTCGAATTCTGGGGTCAGTTCTGGGCCCTTCAGGAGCAGAAGGACATTGAGGGGCTGGAGAGTGTCCAGAGAAGGGAATGGAGCTGGGGAAGGGGCTGGAGAGCAAGGAGAAGGTCTGGAGAAGTTGTGAGGAGCAGCTGAGGGCCCTGGGGGTGTTGATCCTGGAGCAGAGGAGGCTGAGGGGAGACCTTCTGGCTCTCTGCAACCCCCTGAGAGGAGGTTGGAGCCAGGGGGGGTTGGGCTCTGCTCCCCAGGAACAAGGGATGGGACAAGAGGAAGGGCCTCAAGTTGTGCCAGGGGAGGTTGAGGTTGGAGCTGGGGAACAATTTCTCAATGCCTGGAAAGGGTTGTCAGGGCCTGGCCCAGGCTGCCCAGGGCAGGGCTGGAGTCCCCATCATCCCTGGAGGGGTTTCAGAGCCTGGAGATGTGGTGCTGAGGGACATGGGGCAGTGGTGGCTGTGGCAGTGCTGGGTTTGTGGTTGGACTCCATGATCCCAAAGGGCTTTTCCAACCAAACTGATTCTGTGGTTCAGTGCTGGGGGCTGTGGCTGCCTGACAGGGCTGGAGGGGGGTCAGGGCCAGCTCCTAGCAGAGGTGCTGGGCTGGGACCAGAGGCACAAGCTGCAGGCAGGGACATTCTCCCTGGTGGCAGTAAAAGGCCTTCACTGCGGGGATGGGGGGCACTGACTGGGGCCCTGAGAGGCTGTGGGGTCTCTGGTCTGGGGGATGCTCAGGGCTTATCAGAGCCCTGGGCTGCTGCCTGCCCCAGGCCAGACCAGGTTTCTTCAGGATCCTTCCCTGGTGTCAGCCTGTGACTTGCTGCCATGAAGATCCACATGGAACACATGCTGAGTACTGAAGAGATACCAATTCTTTGTCCTGCTTTGACTCTACAGGTTTCATGGAAACATAGAAAGCAAGGGGTTGGGAAGGACCTTGAAAGATCATTGGGTCCAACCCCTCTGCCAGAGCAGAGTCACCCCCAGCAGTCACACAGGGACACATCTGGGTGTGTTTGAATGTCTCTGGGGATGGAGACTCCACAACTTCCCTGGGCAGCCTGGGTCAGTAGTTTCTCCTGAGTTTTGTGCTGGAAAAGACTTTTGTCACTGGTGGGTAGGAGGTAGTGCAATTCAACAAAAAGGATGCAATTGCAACAAATAATGTGTGCATGCAAAATATTGGAGCCTTAGGTATGAAGAGAAAGGATCCAGCCACAAGATTAGACTGGTGGTTGTAACCTGGAGGCAGAGGGAGTGCAGGTTAATGTGAGGTGGGTGAAGCTGTAGCTTTGAAGAAAGGAGCCGTGGTAAACTGTAACCCAAGAGTTACTGCTGCAATTCGAGTCAGATCCAGGTAGGGTGCTCTGACTGGGTTAAGCCAGCTGCCTGCTGAGGCACACCATGCTGATTTGTGGTTATGACTGTGCAGGAGAAGACACCCGGGAGACCAATTTGGAGCCGGTTGCCAAAGCCCAGCAGCATGCTGCTGAGCAGCTCAGTGTGAGTGTGTCTAGTGAGGATGTCCTGTGTGTCACCTTGTCTTGTGGTGTTTGTATCAGTTCCCAAGGAGAGAATTCCTGTTTATCTTTTCCATGACACTTCTGGTTTTGTCACATTCCTTCTCAGTCTTCTCCTTCCCAGACTGAAGAGCCTTGTCTATTTAGTTGAGCCTCACACAGATGCCAGTCCTGGCCATTGATCTCTATCCCTTTGTCTGCATCTTTCCCACTCCTGGTATGGCCTTTCTGAAAGGGGAGCTGGGTGGCCTTGAGGACCCAGGCACACCAGGGGCTCCCACTTTCCGTTCCTTCTGTCCCTGCTATTCTGCTAGGCACCTGCTGAGCCCCCAGCCAGGTAGCAGCCAGCTTGGAGCCTGGCACTGTTAGCATTTCACTCATCTGTGGTTCATCTGCTGTGTTTTTCAGCTGTTTGACCATGTGGAATCCTTCTGTGGGTTTTGCAGTTGACTCTCAGTACCGTGGTCATGGGCAGCACAGGCGCTGGCACCGGTCCTGAGGACTCTGCTGTGAGAACTGCCAGGCTGTGCCTGCCCCCCATGTCCCCTCCTGCTCACCCCCATGGCCCCTTCCCTCCTGCTCGTCCTTCTGTGTGGGTGAGCCCCTTCCCTCCTCCCTGGGCAGCAGAGCTGTTCAGCTGCTGGAAGCTTTCTGCAACAGCTCAAGCCCAGAAGGGAGGCTCAGGGAGACCTGATAATTCACAAGCAGAAGAACACCAGTGGGTAAGGATTGGTGTTGGTGATGCAAAACAAGGCACATTACAGAGAGAGATGTGAACTGCTTTAATGCCTGTGCAACAGGCTAAACTGAGTGCCTGGACACCAGAAAGGGACTCGGGGATTCATGTAGCAAGTTGAGTTCCTTGTGGATCATAAAGGTTGATAAGGACCTAAATTTAGATTATCTCCTGAGTTCTTATATTAACAGCCATGTCCATAAAGATTTTACTGATGGATCCATAAGCTCTTTATGGATCAGGTAGTTAGGCTGTGTTAGAAATGCCTGTTTTGCAGTATGCAGAGTATAGAAACACAGAAGCAGGAGTAAATATATGACCTCTGTTGATAGTTTTTTCATAAACCTAAAAGTGCTGGTGGAGTTATGAATAAAGTTGTGAGCACAGGTGCCATTAGGAAATGCTCCAAAAGAGCCCCACTGGGCCAGACCAGATCTATCTGACCCAGTACCTGTCTCTAGCAGTGGCCAAAGGACCTAGTGTTCAGGGAGTGCACAAAATCTTTCTGCAGTCCCTTCCCTCCATGCTCCTCTTGCTTTAACAACTGCTGCTTTTGGGTTGTTGAACTTAAACCATCTGCTTATTATTTTCTGTATATACTTGTAGAGCAAATCAGACATGTGCCCATTAAAATTATCTTTAAACTCATTTAAATACAGAGTTTAGGTAACGAAGGACTAATGCCACATCTAGGGAACAGGGAGTGGATATGGAGTTTGGCCCCCTGAAAGGGATGCAGTGGTCAAAGGGAACTGAACCCAAACTGCCACATATTTTAGTGGAAAGCACTAATGTGATGCCAGGAGATGGAAAAAAGGGAATAGTCAGTTGAGGTGAGGACAATATTTTATGGCTTTATATGACAGCTGGGAGAAAGATGCTGGAATATTGCCTCTGGCTCCTATTCTGCACTTTAAAAAGTGTATTTAAAATTAAAGAGGGTGCTGAAAGAGCAACAGAAATCAGTTGACATCTGGAAAAAATGCACTACAATTTGTGAACATCAGGCTCTTCTGCTCACCCTAAACAAGACTGAGAGGTGCCTGTTAAATGGGGGCTGCCAGTGTAATGAGAAACTGAGTACTAAAGAGCTATTCAATGTCATAGAGAAAGGTATAACAAGAAATAATTATTATATTGGAAGTTTAAACAAGGGGAATCAAATGAGAACTAGGACATACCTTTTTTTCCTTGAGGCTGAGTGTTTGATTATTGCTTTCTGCATAGGGGGAGCACGCTTTCTATTGTGTGATGTTTTTAGGCTCAGGTTGGATGCTTTTCAGGAAACTGTTAGCCAGATTCAGGTAATGGAGTTCATTATGGGAGTTCCTGGTTGAAGATTTCTGGGCAGTGACACACTACTCAGATGAGATGATCTTGTGGGTCCTCTTGGCTTTGGATGTGCTGAGTCAGGGGGCATCCTGAATATGTGCTACCATGGCAACTACAGTATGCTTTTTTTAACTTTATCCTTTAGTCCATTCTCATATGAAACTTGATTTCATTAGCTACTTTATACTGAGAAGTTCTGAATCTCTTTTGCAAGTTTTTTGTTGTTTTTTTTAAAGACCTATCTATCCAACTAGCATGTCACAGTGTTGATGCTGGTTGAAGAGAAGATCTTATTCCTTCTTTTCCAGAAACTTTGCTCTACCTGGCTTTTTTTTTTCAGTCCTAAACAGAGCTAAACCTTCCCAGGTCCTCATTTTCTGACTGACCACAAGTTAGACAAGTGGCTGGGGTTGTGGTGTTCCAATGAGCAACATGGGAAACATTCCCAGGTCTCTTGAAGGTAATAGTTATCTCTTTAACCTGCCTTGGGCTCTTTGGTGGGGTCAGCTTGATTTAAAGGTCCAACACTTCTGCATCTGCCTCTGTGCTGTTTTTTCTGTAGTGTTGAGCAGTGGGATGGAGTGGGCTGGCGAGTTTGCTCTTTCCAGCCCTTTCCATGCAGGTGGTTAATAATAAAGCTGTTGCAGCTCAGTGTAAGAGGGAGGTTTTGCATGAACCACTCACTTAGAGTTAATCAGGAGCTGAATCTTTTTGAACATTCATTTCAAGCTGTGTTTGTGTCAGAGGCAGCTGCTCCTCTGAAAGTGCTGGCTGGTGGGACTGTGGGATGGAGCTGCTGTCACTGCTGCTGAGAAGTTGTGGAGGGCTCTCGGTCTCTTATTTTTTAAACAAAGGTAACTGGATGGCTTCCTGGAGCAGGCCATGGATTCTGGGAGTCAGCAACATCCTTCCAGACTGACTCACAAGGAGCAACTGTTTCTCTGGAAAAACCCATGGAGCCAAAACACTTTGTTATCTACAGCCCGAAACTGCAAGGAGGGCTCGTGTGCTGGGTGCTTTCCTGCTGGGGGCTGAGAACCTCCCAACTGCTCTTTATCTTGTTTCCTTTTGGTGGAGGCAGCTTCTCCCAGCATGGTGTTTAGCACAGTGGATGGCAGGGCCAGAGCTTTCCTCAGGAGGTGATCTAAGCCCAGAAATTCCTGTTGTTTTGCCAGCATACACAGCGTGCTCTCTGAACTGGTCTCAGTTTGCCTTTCACCAATTCTCAGTGTGCAGGACACTTGTTCTGGTTTCTCCTCCATTAAAACACAGAGTGGTGGTTGCTCTGCCCTGGCCCCTGGATCAGGTTCATGAAGGGACACAAACTGCAGTGAAGATGTTCAACCTGGTTCCTGGCCTGGGGCTGCTGCTGGCTCCCCAGCCCTGTCCCGTGGGGTGATGTGGCTCCTGGGGGGAGTGCTCGGGGTGATTCTTCAGTGGGGTTGTCTTCTGGATCTGATCCCTTCTTCAGCTGGTGGATGAGCAAGACCAGGAGTATCCTGTGGGATTTCACATGCTGCAGGGGACCAGTGGTATCTGCCCCAGGTTTCTGAGGGAGCTTGCTGCTGAAACTGCTGCTTTTAATCGGGTGGCACCTGAGTAGTGTGTCATTGCCCTGAAATCTTCAACCAGGAACTCGCATAATCGGGGGGGAAAGAAAATGTCTAATTGGAGAAAACCAAACTTAATTTTTTAAGGAAAGGTGAAAACATTTCCTGGGCTCGTTTGCTTTATACGTATTGTCTATTCCTGTCACTTTGTCCCAGTCCTGGTGTCACAAGTGCCTAGCTCGATGCTGCATGCTTCTCCAGGACGCTCCACTCCAGCTCCCAGCGCAGATGTGGTGGGTTTGTCTATGCTGCTCGGTGCCTCTGGTCACCTTTGTCTTCTTTCCCTCTACCTTTTTCCTGTTTCTATTGTTTCCTGAAGGACAGAGCCACCAGGTCTGCACATGATGTAGAGGATCTGGATGTGCTGCCAATTCCTGAGTGTCACGGCATCCCTTTCTACATCACTTCAGCCCAGATCCCAGCACTGGCCACACATCACTCTGCTGATGAACAGGAAACCTGCCTGGTTGACCTTCGCCTTTGTTTACTGTCTTCCTTCTTGGTTAGGAATCCAAAAGGCTTTCTTGCTTCTGTGACTTCAGTTTATGGCAGTGTCACAGTTTAACACGGACCCAGCAATTAAACCAAATAACAGATGCTCTCTATTAATCCCCCTCCCCTCCCAGGCAAAGAAAGGAGAGAGGCTTATGGGTTGGAAACTAAACTACACAACTGTAATAAAACAGTAATGATAAATGGAAAAAATTACTAAATATATACAAATATACAGGAAAATTGATGCCATGTTCCTCCCCCTTTTCCCCCAATAACTCTCACATCCCCACTGAAGCTGCAGGGCAGCCCTGGGAAAGTCCAGGCTGGAATCCTGGAGTCAGCAGCAGTCGGGAGCTGGAGGCAAGATATAGGCTGGAATGGATCAGGACCACAGGCAGAGGAATAGATGGAATACTCCTAGGATGCTGAAGCAAACAGGGACAGGTGAAGAAGGGGAAGCAGTAAGGGAAGGAAGAGATTTGAGCCTCGTGATCCCTCAAATTTATACTATGACGTGTATGGGATGGAATACCCTGTTTGGTCAGTTCTGGCATCTATCTTGTCCATTCCTCCCCAAAGGAGGGCTTCAGGTGTGACCTTTTCACTCCTTTTCTCCTTCCGGAGGGCAAAATGTTCCTCAGAGCTGAGCAGTGTCCTTGGCTCTGCACACCAGTCTCTAGCAGTAACTATAAACATCCAGTGTTATCAGTCCCAGAAGCAGACACTGTCAGAGAAACTTGCTGTTAATTTCAGCAAGTGCAGCTACTTACAAGAGATTTAGCTGAAAGCAAAAGTACAAGACAGAAAATCACCTTTATCCTGGCCCAAACCAGGACAGGCAGCAAGGGATCTTGCTGAAAACATTTCAGAAACACACGTGTGTGTTGGAGGCTGCCCTTGGTCTGGTCAGCACAGACTTCCTCCGGGCTCTCCTGGGTGTGAGGTGTGACTCCACAGAAAATGAGGAGGCTTCTCAGCAATGTCAATGTTTGTCCTGTTTTCTGTCTGTGTCCCTGGGACAGGGGCCAGGCCTTTGGGCCCAAAGCAGGGCAGGGCTGCAGGGCTGCTCCTGGGTCTCAGGGTCTCCAGCCTGTGCTCTGCTCCTTGGAGGGTTTGCAGGATGGGTGTGGAGCAGAGGCAGCACCGTGCAGTTGTGCTCCTGAGTCTGCTGTGCTCAGGCAGCTTACAGGGAGCTTTTATTTCTTGGCTGTGAGACCCTTTGCCTTGGCATCCCTTGTGGCCAGCTGGGAGCTCATCCCACAGCTCATGGGAGGAGCTCTGGGGCTTCTCCTTGGATGCTCCCCTGCCTGGGTTTCTTGCTGGCCTCGCCCAGGTTCTGTTGGGCTCTTGTCCCCTGCCTTTGTTAGTTTTGAGGAATGCAATACCATTGTCATCTTGCGTGTGGTATGGCAGGACTGTGCTCTTTTCTGTTCCCATTCAGAGGCAACTCCCATTTTCTAAAGGAAATCTTCTACTTTTGATAGATTTCCTCTGCTCTCTTGGTTTGGTTGCACCATCTTTCTGTAGGGGCCTCTTAGAGGCTGCTTTTTAAATTTTTGCCATCCGTTTGCTCTGAGCTTCTGATGTGATATTATGAAATACACTCCCCACTGCCTGCAAGCACATTACCTTTTTTTGCTTTTTAATTTCCTTTCAACTCTTTCTCATTTGTGTGCTCTTTGTTGAAGAATTGTGGGACTTTTTGCTCTTAAGGAATTGTTGAATGTAAGTTCTTTATTGTCATTATTGCAGGGTGGCTCTTGAATAGATCTTGTCTGTCATTCTGTATGTTGCTGGGGATTGAATCTGAAGCTCTGAGCTCTTTCTTCCTCCAGGAAGAAGTCATCTGTGCAGTCTAAAAGTTGAGAAACCATACCATTTGCTTTCAGGAGTTGTTCCTAAGGTTTTCCATTGTTGTCATCAGATCTTATCGTTGTATGGAAGAAAATATCACTTGTAACTGCAAGCCAGAGTGAGTAACTTGTTCTGAAAGCTGCTCCCACCCTGCCCTCCTTAGAGGGGGCAAAATGTGCCTGGTCCCCTTGTGCCCAGAGCGATTTTCCCTGCTAATTCTGTCGGGCTGCAGAGCTCGGGCTGCCCAGAGATCCCTTCTGGCAGGGGTCTGCAGGGTGAGCCAGCAGTGCTGCGTCCTGCAGTGGAATAAGCAGCATCTCTGATGTGAGATAGTCATGAATGCATGTGATCGTGTTTGGCCAAACAGTCATGGGAGATATTTAAGTAGCTGGATGGTGCCCACAAAGGGCTGTGCAGTGTTTTGACCTCACAGCTGAAGCAGCCTTTTCTCCCCTATGATTTCTGACGCAGGTTAAAGACAGAAGGAGACACGCCGCGGGGTGGAAGTTGTTTTCTCTCGTAAATATGAAATGTTAATGCTCCCCAGAGTATGCCTCTGCAGTATAAAGTTTGGTACAAAATTCAGAGGGTTTTATGCTAAGATCTTCATCCAGCCAACCCTTGTGCTTGTGCACGTGTGCATGCCTGTCTGTGCTTTTTTCCATTAACTACATATTTTAACACTGAACAACATAACAGTGAGGAAGAGTCCTAGAGGCTCAGTAAGCGTGTGGGAAGGTAAAGACAATGTTTATTATTTATTTATGCACCCCTGAAAGAGCAATGTTCATTCTGCCTCTCCTTGAGGCCTGGAGGAGAGCAGAGCTGGCATTTCTCAGAGGTTTTGCTCTCCTGATTTCTGGGGCCAGCAGCCGGCTCTCTCCCCTGATCTCTGCAGCAGAAGTAGCCCCAGGTGATGAGCACGCTGCAGGGTGGTGGGGGCAGCCTGGGATCGATGGCACTGACCTCTGCCTGCAGCACAAGCACACGCTGCCAACTGCTACTTACCCCTGCCAGAGAAAAATGAGCTGTCACAGCATCTTGGTGCTTTCCTGGGTGACAGCGTGCGGCGGGCACCTCGCAGGGCAGCAGAGGTGCTCTCCTGGCTCCTGCCCTGTGGCACCATCATCTGCTTCCCTCTGGGCACAGCTACTTGGTTTTATCAGAGCCGTGTCATTCATAGAACCAAAAAGGTGCTATCAAAGGGACAAGGGGGTGAGATGCTACAACAGGTTGCCCCCAGAAGCTGTGGCTGCCCCATCCCTGGCAGTGTTGAAGGGGTTGGATGGGGCTTGGAGCACCCTGGGCTCCTGGGAGGTGTCCCTGACTATGGCAGGGAGTTGGAATTAAGTGGTCTTTAAAGTACTTTCCAACCCAAACTATTCTATAATTCTGTGATTCTAAGGTACTGAAGCAGGCCCTGGGGTTGAATTTAGAAGTTGGAAGTGGGGCTGAAGGGTTGAGCGAGGATGTGCAATTAGTTCTGGTGCCTGGGGTGAGGGTCCTTCTCCCAGTCTGGTGGGGACTGGGGGCCCTGGAGCTGCTGGGAGGGCTGGAGCAGCTCTGCTCTGGAGCCAGGCTGAGAGAGTTGGGGGTGTTCAGCCTGGAGAAGAGAAGGCTGCAATGGGGAGACCTTAGAGCACCTTCCAGTGCCTGAAGGGGCTCCAGGAAAGCTGGGGAGGGACTTGGGACAAGGGCCTGGAGGGATGGGAGGCTGGAGGGGGAAGGGTTTCCAGCTGCAAGAGGGGAGATGGAGAGGGGCACTGCAGGAGCAGGGGGATGATTGTTCACTTTGTTTTCCATCACAGAAATCAGGAGCAGTAAACAGGGCTGGTGGGCTGTGGCTTTGAACTGAAGCACTGAAACAAGTCTGAACACAGGAGTCTGGTCCTGAGGAGGAGGGAAACTGCTCACAGTACAGGGAAACCTGCTGTGGTGACAGGGATGTATGGCTTTCCATGCAGGGAGCAGATGCTTTTCTCCTCCTCTCCTACTGGGAAGACCTCATCGGATGCCTCCAGTTCCTGGCAGGGCTCATGGTGCTGCCCTTCATCCTTCCTTTCTTTGCACACCTATGAAGTCTATGGTGGAGAAGTCAATAGACTCTTTACACCCTATTGGGGCTTTCTAAGTGAAATGCCACTATTATACTGTTATTAAGTCATAAAATATTCTTGACCACTTCTCATATTTATTCATGCAGGGTTTGAGCCTGCCCTGCACCCCACACAATGCCTTAGGGGTGACCTGCACAGTCTCATCCTTCTGCAACTCTTTTAGCCCCCTTCATCCACTGACATGGAGAAGATTGTGGCTTCCCCATTCCAACCTTCTCCTTGCTCTCACTGTGACTGTCCCCAGGTGCAGCTATGGGGAACAGGACCTCGGTGATGCTCGGCTCTCACTGCCCTCCCTGTCTCTCCACAGAAGTGTCTAAGGCTGAACCCGGATGTTCCCGTGTGGGTCTCGAAGCAGCGCATCCTCTGCACGTTGAACCACAGCCTGAAGGATGTCCTGAACTATGGACTCTTCCAGCCAGCCTTCAATGGCAGGGCTGGGAAGTTCTTGGATGAGGAGCGCCTGCTGCGGGAGTACCCCCTGAACCCAGACACTCCTGTCCCCTACTTGGAGGTAGGCATCTTTTTCTCTTTTTTTTCATTTTATTTTGTATCTATTTTTAAATGCTTACCTTTATAGATATATACATCCATACACATATATGTGTGCACAACTGTATAGGCTTTCCATGATCCCTTCCACTGCAGGCTCTGTATGCACCACAAATATTGATGCCCCATGTCCCCCTCCCCTTTTTTCCCCATTTCCCTTGCAGGAGTGAACGCACAGAGATCTATGTGGGTGTATGTTTACTCAGGAAGAATTCATTGAGGGAAAGCTGAGGCAAATGCTCCTGAGTTTGGGTGGCTGAAGGCTGCTTGAGAGCTCCCTTACATCTGCCACAGCCCAGTGAAACAGCCTCCTTGTTCTCTGACTCTGTTGAGCAGAATTTCTTATTTTCTAGTGGCACATGGCTGTCACGGGAGGCTGCAGTGACAGAAGGAAAGCCAGGTACTGGGGGAAAATCATAGGCAGATCTTTGAATATGAGGCTGAAGAACTTGAGTCTGACTGAAACACACAGAAGTCGTGTGCTTGGACAGCAAATGACTGTCCCTGAATGGAGCATGGAGGACAATCTATACTGTTTTCTGTTCCAGAGAATTAACTAGAGCAGAAATTAACTGAATTAACTCTGTATTTACATTCACTATAGGTTTTGCCTTGGGCTGGGATTCAGATGGTCACATGTAGGTGTTTATTATAAGTGACCTGCAGCACTGACTGTCACTGTGGACAACCCCACTGGCTCTAATGAGGCTCTAGGTACCTGCACGTGGGCTTCTAAATTTAGGAATCTTGTGCTATATTTTGCCCACAAATGCTATTTAGAAAGCATTACATGCTTAAGCTGCACAAGCTCTTGTAAATGCAAGCACCAATGCTGTTATTATAACTTAACACGGACTAATTTGAAAGAAAGTGCAGCACAGTTTCTTAGCAAACTGACATTTAATGTAGACAAAAACACTTGGAACAATATTAAGAATGCTTGCAAATAAACCTATGAGGTAGTAAATTCCTTAATGTTCCTTACACGGGCTTTAATGCATTGTTTTTGTATAATTTAGCATAATGTCCACGCTTAATGTCTTAGCAAACACATCTAAATGCAGACTTGCCATGGGTGTTTGTTGTGTGTCATTTTAATTCTTCATAACTTGGTAAGAATGACAGCTGAGAACTCGAGAATCCTATTGAAAAATCAAAAATCCTATTTGCATCTATTATCAGCTCTGCTGATACCATTGGGGTTTCTTGAATGCAAAAGATAAATTAGCCCTCAGGCTGCATATGGAGGTAATCAGGTAAACGAGGAGTTTCTGCACATTGACAGAAAATTTACATTAAAAAGCAGGTATCTGCAGTAGTTCCCTGGAGAAGTGGGCTGCTGGCTCTGTGCTGTGCCAGGCAGAGCTGTAGATGCTCCATGTTCATTTATGGGGATGAAACAGCAGCTGTAGCACAGGGCAGTGGTGATCCAGCAGCCTGTCCTGGGGTCAGCCCATCCCTCCTGCCTTTGGGGAAATCAGCTCTATTCCATATAACCCTACTGGTTGGTAACTACTGTCAGGAGCTTATTGTGTCCTTTCTAATGAGGCAGTTAATGCATTTGCATGACAGACACTCCTCTGTGTTCTTAATCCCTGTTATTAATCACTATAGTTCATGCACCTTGTAAATTTGAAGGAGACTTGGAAACTCTCACACCTCTGTGACCTCCCCACTCAAGCCCAGTCCAGGGGTGAGCTGTGGGGGCTGGAAGTGGAGCTCCTTTGCAGCCCCTCAACGTGGTGCTGGTGTTGATGCTGGCATGACTACCTAGGGATGCCCAGAGGATCCCTGACGCTGGTAGCATCAGTGGGAAAGACAATTTTTAACTTGAAATTATTAGGAAAAGTAATCATGTATGGGAACATCTGCCCAGTAGCACAAGTTTGTGACAGACTGAAAATGTGCTAATATTTTGCCAGGATTGAAAAGTGGGATGAGCTTAGTAACTGCAGTCCAAAGATAACTTGGTGTCAGTTCCAGCTGAAATAATGAAATGTTGATGGGGGATTAGGTTCACAGCTATTCGAAATCTCAGAATACAATTCATGCATTGAAAAAAGATATAGTCAAACAAATCCAGTTTCATTCTTTAAGGAAACTGTAATTCTGCTTGATAAAGATAACTATACAAAGGTAGGAGCCACTTGGGGGTTCTTGATTTTGTTCTACATGGTATTCAGACTCAGGATTAGTACCAGAGAACATCAGTGGGACAAGTGCCACTGGCTAATTAATCAGTGATAAAGAGGAGTTGTCACTGTGAGCATCACTGCATAGATGTATTTCTCGTGGGGTCTCTTAGGTACTAGTGACAAGCTTGAGGTGGTTACCCCAGGGATCTGGGTGTAAACGTGTAATAACTGATGATAAAATCTGGTTAGGGAAGTTTGGCAGGGAATATAATAATGTCTTGGTCGTTCAGTGAATGGTGGTCCCATTGGAGCAGACTGTGGGAGGCAGTCAGTGTACTTGAGAGGACCAAGGCATGGCACAGAAAAGAGCAGCAGAAATAGTCTGAAAACAGAAAAGATGCCTTAGTGAGAGCTTTACAGCTCACCCTGCTTGCAGGGAAGTCGACTTCAGACTGCCTCTGTCAGAACCATCCTGGGAGAAGCACTCTGCTGTGAGAGATCCCTAATTAATTAGGAAGAAGTGGAACAAAACCCAGATGGTCTGGAAGCTGAAGCCAGACAGATTTGTAAGAAAAACTGGTCAGAAATTCTTTAGTGAGGGAAGCAATTAACTATTAGAGCAAATTATGAGGGAGAACAGTGTATTCTCTATCTGTTGTTGTTTTCAGACTCAATGTCTTCATGCAAGATGATGTTTGCTGGAGCTGCTGGAGAGCAGTTTAATGCTGAATGGGTTTTGTTCATCTCATATCTGACATTCTTCCCTCTTGCAGTTCCGGTACAAGAGGCGTGTGTACACCCAGGCGTTGCTGGATGACAAGCAGTTTGCCAAGCTCCACACAAAGGTAAGGCTGGAGTCCAGCTGGCAGCCTCACAGCCCTGATAGTGCATCCAGCTGCCACAATGGTGGCCTGTCACAGGGAGCATACCAGCTTTTGGGATGTTTCAGTCTTCCCTGCTTGCCAGGTGGCAAAACCCTCAGGAGAAATGGGTAGTGCTTGCTGAGGCCTGGGATGGTCTGTGTGAGGGTGCAAGCTGAAGGACCTCATCAAGCCCTGGGAGGGTGCCCATGCAGGACAGGCTCATGCTGCTTCGGTGTGCTGGCAGGCAGGTGTGTGGTGGGACCAGGCTCTGCAGGAGAGCCTGGGGTCAGCTTTCCCTTGGGAGGCTGAGGAGGAGGAAACCATGATGGGTCAGCTGAAGAGAAGCTTTCTTCACTGGCATGGAGGAGTCACTGAGTGCCTGTGGAGCACAATGGTGTGATTGAGGAACACCCTTCCCTCCCTCTGGTGGGAGGCTGCTGCACGCCTCTGCCTTGCACACGGGCTCCTCACTTTGTCTCTGGCTTTAACCCATGCATTTGGGTCAGGATTTTGCTGTCAGGATCCATGTGTCCAGTGGAAAGAGCTCTTGGTCTGCTGCAGCCCCCACATATCACCATGGGCAGTGATCAAATCATGTGTCAAGATTGACAGTATTGGCATCTGGGTGTCAGAACAGGCAGTGTGGCAAAAGTGGTGGTTCTGCATGCGTGGTTGTTTCCTGGGAGGAGAGACACCCCACCACAACCACCAGGCTCTGCAGTCAGGGATATTCCAGCTGGCACAGCCGAGGGATCAGGGGTGGTGGAGGTGGTCAAGCCAAGGGACATGTTGGCTGGATTGCTCTCCCTCTGGACAGCTACAGCGATCCCATGATGTCACTTCTTGCCTGAGAAATTAAGAGTAGTGAGTGTGGAGAGGTCTGGAACCATCAGAAGGTTTCTGCTGCCACTAGTAATTGTGTCTTGAGGTGACACGTCCCTGTGGAAACTTTGATGGCTCCTGTGGGGCCAAGGTCAGCAGTGTGTGGTTACTGTGAGACAGGAGGAAGGAGGTGGATTATAGCATCACGGTGTGGCTGTCGCACAGCTGGGTGGGGTGATTCTAAAGCACTGGGTGTCACTGGAGCTGCTGGGTGGCATGGGGACACCCACAGCCCCCATCATGTCCGTGGGGAAGGGCTGGGGCAGGGGGTGGTGGTGTAGGCATGGGGTGGCTGGTGCGTGGCAAACTCTGTGCTGGGGAGGGCTGTGCAGAGAGAGGCTTTGGGGGCTCATGTTTAGGATGGTTGAGGAGCTGGTCAGGACCCTGAGGCTCACTGCTGCTTCCCCTCTTGCTGCTCCCTCAGAAACCTTCTGTGCAGAGCAACTGCTTCCCCCAAGGGCTGGGCAGCCCGTGCCCGTTTTGCCCTCTGATGAGACACGTGCTATTGTCTGCCCTGACCCTCAGCTGCTCAGCCACTCTTGTCCCTCAGCCAGTGGCTCTGGGACATGGACAGGAGGTGTCCAGGGCTGGGCTGTGCCTCCTCCTCAGCCTCCTGGCAACCCACGTTGCTGCTGGGCACAGGGTGCCCACGTGTGGCTCCTGCTGTGGGTCTGCAGGGTGTTGCTTTGCTTCTTGTTACATCTGCTCTCCAAGAGAAGGGAAGGTAAGGGCCATCAATTTTCAGCAAGAGATGAACTAGATGGAGCCACAAATGTAAAGCAGAAGAGAAGAAAACCTTCTCCCAAAGCCTACCCCAAAGGTGAAAATCATCTTTCTAGGAAGAAGCGTGTCTTCTTTCTTTGGTTTGTAAGCAGCAGCTCCTCTGTCTTTGCTTTGCAGAGCTGCAGAAGCAAGAGACAAAATGCTGATAGGGTTCAGGTTTGACTCACGAAGATTAAAGTCACAAGGCTTCTGTCTGGTGGCATAAGAATATGCAGGCAGCAGGTCTGGAAAGCTCTCAGCATCTTCCTGGCACCAGGAAGCATGAATCATGGTCTTGCCCAGCCTTGCCAGAGGGACCCTGGCTGCTGGAGGCAGCGCTAGAGGTGCCCACCACGGGGGCTCCCAAGCAGCAGCAGCTGAGGACTTCCCCTACGAGTGTGTAGGAGCCATAAATGCACGTTATTCAATATTCTCACTAAATCTCCATGCTTTAATTACTACTTACAAAACAAATTCCCCTTCATGTTCTTCGTTTATTTTTAAACTATTCCTTGCCAGTAAAATACAGCATCTGTGCGAGATCCTGCACCTCCGCTGCCTTCTGCTCCCCTCAGGAGGATGCTGAGGAGTGTTTCCTTTGGCTGGTGCTTCCCCAGAGCCGGTGGGTGCCATGGGCCTGGCCCGGGGGATGCGAGGGAGGCGGTGGGATGGTGTCAGGGGGTAGCACCAGGAGGTGCAGGAGCAGGAGCTGTGCCAGCCACGCAGGGGTGGACACTGGGCGAGAGCAGAGTGCATGTCTGCAGCGTCCTGAGGGGCAGAGGGGGACACGGGCTCCTGGCTGGGACGGTGGCTGGACGAGCAGAGACAAGACCAGCGAGCTGCTTGGGGCCACAGACCCTGAGCCAAGAGCACGGTACTGCCTGCTGAGGCTCCTCTGCTGCGGGGACACCTCTGGGTGAGGGGACACATGAGGACAGTCCTGTCCCCCTGGGCCATCAGCCTGTGGGGACACTGGGTGCTGGTGGCTGGGCCGGGAGGGAGGTGTCTGAGGGGCCACTCGGGAAGCAGCTGTTCCACTGCTGTGGGTGGGATAGGCTGAGGTGTGGGGTGGTTGCTGCTGTCTCCACATCTGGGGGTCGGTACCATCTCCTGGGAAGTGGACACATGGAGGTGAAGCCTCTGTGGTGGGGTGAGGGTTGTGCACTGAAGGCTTTCTGGTGGTTTGTAGTGATGCCTGACTGCTCGGGCAGTGAAATGCCTTTTTTTCTGAGATCCAGTAATTTGAAGGGCTGTGGAGGATTAGCTCTCAGGTCTAGCAGGATGGTGGGACCACTCCTGAGGGTTGGTATGTGCAAAATGTTTAGGCCTGTGGCTAAGGCTTTCACTGGAATGGGAGCAAAGCAGGAAAATGTTCAGAGTTTAGAGTCTGTTTTTTAGTGGCAGAATACACTAGTTGGCAGAATACACTTGTTCTAAGTGGAGATTTCTTGTATTGCTAGAAACAACAAAATGACTTGGTAAAACCAGTCAATCAGCCTCAGTCCCTTGCACCTCATGGGACTTACATTTCTGCTGAATATTTTTCCCACTGAATAGTAGCAGACCATTTAGAAATGGGAGCACAAAGAAATGCATGTTAGAAAAGGGCAATCCCATTGAGCTTAAAACCAGAAATATTGGCATTCACCAAAATGTCCACAGAGGATGTTGTACTACCAGGAGGCTTGGGATATTACCACCTTGAAGGGGAAAGAAGCAACACACTTAAAATACACTTAAAGTAATATTAGGAGTACACATGGCATCGCTCTTTAGGTGCACTAATCCCGACAGGAAAAGTGGTGACAGTCACACTGCGGACCTGTCACCCGTGTTGTCCACCAAACTGATGCTTCTTCAGGGCTCCCTCACCCTCAGCCTGCCTGCAGCCTGTCCCCAGCCCCGTGCTGGGGATGCTGTTCCTCTGCAGATGGAGTCTGCAGCAGCAGCAGAGAATCCCCGGCACAGCAGCACTGCAGTCACCTGCAGGAGTTGCTACAGCCGTTCAGACAGATCGATTTGCAATTTGCCATACTCTTCACACTAAATACTGTGCTTCTGCTCCAGGAAGATCTATTATAGAGTGTTTGTTTAAGCAGTGAGATAGCTTTGTAGAAATACATTTAGATTTTAATTTTTTGGATACAGGAAATGGGTTCCATGCCTTTACGGCTTCTGATTTTTATTTTTTATTTATTTAATTAATTTCATTTGCATCAAGTTGCATTTGTATGGAAGCTGAAACTCAATTGAAATTGAAGCAAACCAACATTTTAAATTGTGTCTTTATCACTTAAATTAGATGTTGTTTGAATGTACTGGACACAGAAGAGAAAAGGCAAATTTATTGGTACATATCTTTGTATTTAAAGCTGACTGATCTTTAAAACGAAGGGAGATTTGGTCTGAATGAGTGGTTCTCATCACAGATTCTCAGAGGTATTCAAGTGCCAGAAAATAAGCAAGTATCTAGTGAGATTTCAAAATTGCCTAAGCAGTATAGGCATCTGCTTAGCTCCCCTTGATTTCAGTGGGAGTTTGGCATTTGCTCTCTCTCTTCATGTCTAGTCACCTTAATATGTTTGAAAACCTGGCACTAAATCCCTCAAGTTCTTAGAATAATGAAATCTCATTGCTTTCCCACCAGGATTTTATTTGTAGGCTGGGGGAGGAAAACAAGCTTCCTTACTTTCTCACTTCTCAAATCTTTATTCAGCTTTGAGTGAATCAGTTGAAATAATAAGGAAAATATTCAGTGTTTCTAGCTAAATATAAATGGAAAACAATCAGATAGGAAAGCTTTTCTGCACAGCATAGGCTGGAAAACTGACATACAATAATGTAAATTCCAGGGTTTGCTTCAGTGGATAAAATGTGCCCAGCAAGGGATGTGGCTGCGATGTGTTGAGAGAGTTTGAGTTTGTTTTGCTGTTTGAAAAAAATTCACACTTGAGTTCGTGGTGGTTGGCAGAAGGGCCATTTAACCAAGACCTTGTTATAAATGCTTGCAAATACAGAGGTTTGCTGCAGGTTAAACAGGTGCAGTGTTCAGATGGGAGATACTTTTAGTGTAACCAAAATCTTATACAAGTGAAAACTTAAAATCTGGGGTCAAGTTGTTGGTTTGACACTGCTCAGCATGATACTGCTGTGGCCGTGGTCCCAGCTGGGGGGGCAGCAGCTTGACAAGAGCCCTGGTGTTCCCCCCTGGGGGGCACTCTCTCAGCCTGGCTCCAGAGCAGAGCTGCTCCAGCCCTCCCAGCAGCTCCAGGGCCTCCTCTGGACTGGCTCCAACACCTCCCTGTCCTTCTGCTGCTGGGGACCCCAGAGCTGGACACAGGGGACAATCCCCTCCCTGGCCCTGCTGCTCACACTGCCAGTGACAGCCCAGGATCTGAATTAGCAGTTTTCTCTTCTTTATTCTTACCCAATTTCAGTTCTTTCCCAAATCTGGCTGTGGGTGCAGCACTGTGGGGAAGCAGCTTCCCAGAACACGTGCATAGATATGGCACTTTCTCTGTGGCCACAGAAATATTGAACTTGATTGAAACAATGAATTTTCCTCTAACTTTATTCTGGAAAGCATCTTAATTGAGCTGATTATCTGCCTCTCTCTTGGTAAAGAATAGGAAACTGACAACTGATGCTGGGAGGCATTGGGTCACTCAGCTCATGCACGCTGCTGCTTCTGGTGCCTGCAGGTCAGTTCCTGTGGTCGCTCTGGTGGTCACTCTTCTGCTGTGTGATCTTTTTATTTTTCCTCTTTTTTTATTTCTTTCCTTGTAGTGGCTTCATTTTTGTTTGTTTGTAAGTGGAACAAGATTGTTTCCTAAATCCTGGGCACAGGATTTGTGAAACACCAGAACACACCCCTGGTGACTGGTCTTTTTCATTATGTATATTCTTGGTTTTTGGTGGGCACATTTTTTTTTTCTCTGGGGGTCTAGGACCATACAGGAGGAACAGAACTGGGCTGGGGTGGATCAGAAATCCCTGTGCTGCCCCTCTAGCACCACATTTGTGAATTGCAGCAACCTCTTAACTTGGCACTGCACATCTGGAGCATGCTGCAGAGCAGACAGGGAACTGCAAGTTGATGGAAAGAGAAGATTTTCCCATGTAAATAGTAACTGCTGAAATCTCTGGACTTTATTTTTGAAGTATTGCTGTGGATTTGGTCTGAGACCGTGGACAGATGAGCCTTTTTTTTGCTCTTAATCTAGAAATGCAGGGCAGTAATTGATTTTGCCCAGAGGGAAATTCCATGTGAGGTGCACAGGACCGTGATGATCAGCAGGAGTGTGCAGGTCCCAGAATGCCTCTCTCTGCACCCTCCTTTTGCTCATGCCCTTTCTCTTCCATTTCCTTTCTAAGCATAAAAAAAAAGGTTACCAATCTGCCTCAGCTTCCCACCAGCAGAAAACATTTTCAGTTCCTGAGCACCTGGAAAACTGGGAATACAAAAGAGCACACGGCTGCTGGGGGTTGTGGGTGGGATGTGCTTCTGGGGGGCACACAGGGACCTCTCTGTCCCTGGAGCCCCCAGCAAAGCTGCTGGTGCAGGGGCCTGCATGGGCAGGGGCTGCTGGGCCATGTCCTGGGGGTCCCTTCCTTGGCTGATGCCCCCACGTGTTCCAGAACCACCAATGTGGCTCCTGGTGGGACTGGCAGTGCCATTTGTAGGGTTCGGTGGGGCCATGTATGGAGCATCATCTCTTGGGTTTGGTCAGTGTCGTCTGCTGAACGGCTGACAGGAGAAGAGGTGTGTGGAGGAAGGGGAGTGGCAGGAAGAGGGTTAAATCTGTGCCATTGGGTGATGGTTGGGAAGAGGCATTTTGGGATGGCATCCCGGGGGCGGCTGGGAGTCGTCAAGCCCTGTCTGTACTGTTGCTGGCAGGCAGCTGTGATTCCCTCAGTGTTTCTGAACTGCTGCAGGAGCTGAAGTGATGCTGAAGCAGGAGGTGGATTTTGCTTTTGCTTTCTTGGGAGGCGAGAGGGGATTTGGGGGAGAAGCAACATGGAGCAGAGGGGGCTCGGGGTGTCTTGTCCATGTGGAAGGCAGCGCTGGTGCCAGGTGCCCTTTTGTGGTGCTGGTGATGAGAGTGTTGGTGCTGTGGGAATTGCTGTGTGAAGACATTTCCAGCCTGCATGGCTCCAGCCCTGGTTTACCCTCTGAGTGATTTTCCTGTGCTCATGGGCTCTGTTGGGCTGTTCCTTGGGATCTGTCCTGGCTGCTCTGCCCAAGCTAGTGAATTCTTGAGGGATGTGAGTTGGCTAGGGTGGTTGGGACAGGAATTGGGGCCCTGCTGAGCACCAAGAGACCAGCTGTGGTGTCACCATCCACAGTGAATCCCTGCTCTGTGTCCCCAGGAGCTGCCTGTGCTGTCCCTGGTGACTCCCTGCTCCTCTTGGCTCTCACCTCCCTGCACCGGTGTCCCTGGGGCACCAAGAGCAGTGACCCTGGTGGCCACACCACATGTTGGTGGCTTTGCCTGTTACTGTCTGTTGCTGTGGCCCTGGCATCGCTGCGGAGAGCTGGAGCCTGTGGGTCAGGTCCTGGCACTGGTGTAGGGCTTTGCCTGAGCTCATTGACTCTGCAGGGGCTCTGCACCACCACAGCTCTAAAACTTTAACTCTGTGACCTGGCTGGTCTGCAGCATGGCTCTGTGGCACTGGGTTTAGAAACTGGAGGATAAATGTTTTAGCTTTGGGTTCTCCAGACTGGCCACAGAGATGGAACTCATTTTCAGCCAGGTTCACAGTGAAGCTGTGAATTCATTTGTCTTGTCCTTGGAAAGTTTCATCTTGGTAATATTTTCCATCTGACTTCTTACCTTGATCTCCTCAGTGTGTTGGAGTTGTAGCACCAATGAACTTGTTGGTGCCAAGTTTTGCAGTTTGCTGCCTCCTCTTTTCCCCTAGAAAATTAAGTTATGACAAAATCAGAATATTATCCCAAATAATATGTGGTGAAATTTTGTTTAGGAGGCCTTTGAAAAAAAACTGGACGTGTTTCTGCATCCTGTTTGGTATTTTCAGAACTTTTTTTCTTTTTTTTCCAGCTGTAAACCTTCAAAATGAAATTTGAGGTGAAGCACTTGAGAATTCATTTTGCTTCATAAAAAGATACAATTTTTCTATATCAAATTAAGTGAAAATGTTGAAAATAGAGTTTTCTCACTAGCTGAAAAATCTACCTTGCTCAGACAAGGCTGACATTTTCAGCCTGAACCATGGCTGCAGCATGGCCAGTTGGCCAGAGCTTTTCCCAAACTGCCCTTGGCTGATTGCACAGAGTTTCTGCTGTCTCAGACACTTTCTAGACTCTGTTCCTAAAGCTGGCTACTGCATGGTTTGATTAAAATAAACTCAGAAAAACCCAGCCAGCCTGCAATCAAGGATCTGAAAATCTGGACTAAAAATGTGTCTGAGATAGGCATTTTCATGCTGTAGTTGGTCCAAGTGTTGCCTGCCTGGCAGAGATGGAATTTCTAGAGTCTAGAAATTTGATAAAATAATGTATTCATCAACTGTAGCTATCCAAAAGAGAAAAAAGGGGAAAAAAGTCAACAACCCACAACCAACCAGGCTGGCATAAAGAAGAGTCTCTTGGGCATTCAGTCCCCTCAGGAGAACAAGATTTGGGCTTTGGTCAAAGACAGGAAATTACAGCAGGAATAAAGCACAATTTGGGGTTCAAGTAGCTTGATCTTTCCTCCAGAGGGTTTAAGTCCCTGGAAATGAATTTGTGACACAGGACAGTGCAGACACCATTGTGGGAGGTTAGAATCATAGAATCACAGAATCATTAAGGTTGGAAAAGACCTCCAAGGTCATCAGGTCCAACCAACAACCCAACGCCAACTCAACCATGTCCTGCAGTGCTGCATCCACATGTTTTTTGACCCCCTCCAAGTGTGGTGACCCCACCACTGTCCTGGGCTGCCTGGGCCAAGGCCTGATCATTCTTCCAGCAAATAAATTTTTCCTCATATCCAATTGGAACCTCCCTTGGTGCAATGTGAGGCCATTCCCCTTGTCCTGTCACACATGTTCTGGCCAACACACCTCAAGGTTTCTTAGCAGGGGGGTGAGGGTGGTGGCTGGCAGCCCCTAATGGAGTGACCCAGCAACCCCAGTCTCGAGGAGAGGGGCAGAAGGAAGGTGTTCTCCGTAGATTTGCAGCATACCCTGGTCTGGCCTGGCTTCTAGGGGGTGCTGCCCCATTACTTTTGATGGTGGCCTTAGGTCTCCAGAATGGGGATATTCCTCTGGTGGCTTCTTTCTCCACACTGGGGTGTTAATGCTGTGTGTTGTGTGTTTTCCTGGGGTGTCCTGGCTGCAGGCAAATCTGAAGAAGTTCATGGAGTACGTGCAGATGCTGAATGTAGAGAAGGTCTGCCGACTGCTGGAGAAGGGACTGGACCCCAACTTTCATGATCCGGACACTGGAGGTGAGACAGGCTTCCCCAGAGAGGGGAGGATGGCAGAGCAGGGGTGGGGGAAAAAGTGTCCAAGGGACACAGTGGGAATTTGGGGGAATTGTTGTTTTTGATGGTGGGTTAGAAAATGATGCATTGTCTGAAGTGCAAGGTCTGGAACAGAGGGATGTCAGGGGAGCTTCTCAGGAGTGTGTCTGATGCTTGGGTCTTGGCAGCAGGAAGTTACTGCTGGCTCTTGGGAGAAGATGGTGTGTGGGGAGCAAGATACAGAGTCTGGGAGCACCACAGGAAGTAGGAGAGATGTGGGGCCATCCTCAGTGGGACTCTGGGAAGGATGAGGCCATCCTTGGGACTGACAAGTCCAGCACGTGCAAATTGCTGCCTGGGGATCTCTTAATGAAGCAGTCAGGAGTATTTTGGGGGGCAAGAAAATAAAACCTTGGCCTCTGGCTTTGTCCATTTTTTTCTCCTATGTATGTGAGCAAAATTAACCCAAAGAAGTCTGGTCTCTGACTGGTGGGTTGCCTGCAAGCTCCTGGCTGTAAGAAGTGAGGATTAGACTCCAGCACATTTTCCTGCTGAAGGGGTGGTGAGGGAGAACCTCTCCCCATGCCCCCAGCTGTGCAGTCTCCTAGACTTGTTCTGAGAGAGAAGTTACTGCTTTTGTTCTTCCTGTTTTGAAGTAATGCAGCTTATTAGTATTTATTGTAGAATTGGGCTCCATGTGTGAATCACGGGCACATTTCCAATCCATGAGCAGACTCCAATCTGATGATTAATTTTCTGTGTTTCTGGTTCAATTAGATGGTTTCTCAGGTTGTTTCTCAAACACTGGCTGCCTCTCTGCTTGGACTCTGTGTGTCCAGGTTTTTTCAGCACCAAGATCAGGTGGCAACGTGCTGTTCACACTGTTAACCTCTCCTCCTCTCTCAGATAGCACGGCTGCACCCGAGCTGCCCTTTGGGAATGGCCTGACCCAGCTCCTCTACTGGAGGGTGAAAACTGGTGCAGCCAAACTCTGGCCAGAACCATTTGAACAGCACCCAGGGATGTTTATGATGTTCAATTTGCTGGTGTAGCTCCTCTCTCTGAACCTGCCAGCATGTCCTGATGAGCAGCTGCTCAGATGAGAAGTGGCTGGTGGCCTGCAAGCACCATCACTGCCCTCCCTGGAGCATGGCCACCCGGCTCAGCTCCACCTGGTTTTGGTTTTGCCCAAGATCTTACAAGACTTTGAAGGGACCTTTCTTTGCAAGTGAAGTCCTCCACTCATCTCGAGCTGGCTCAGGTTTCCAGAGGGTGTTGTATTGCAGAGGGCAGTGTGCTGCTTGGGAAGGTGCTGTCGGAGTTTCAGATACAGTTTGAACCCAGATGTTATTTCAGAAGAATTTAGAGGCTTACAGGAGCAGGCTCTTGAGTATTGAAAAGACCATGTTAAATACAGTGGGGGAAGAAGGAAAAATACCTGACTCAAACAGTTCTTTGGATCCCATTCAGAACCAAGGGCTAAACCATGAGATGTGAAAACAGACTGAGGGAGTCTTGAATCCTGGACACCTCACTTCTGGAGTAATAATTCTTATGCAAAAAGACTTAATTACTGCTTCCTTTGCAATCTGTTTCATGAACATGGAAGAACGATCTAAAATGGCTGTTCAGAAATCAAGATTTCCTGGGTTTTAAGACCAGATGGAGCTATTGTTCCATCTGACCTGACCTCCTGGATCTTGCAGGATGCTCTTCGCCCTGTGTGTGTGTATGTGTGTCTGTTCACCAAGCAAAGCTTAAATGTGTTTTCCAGAAAGTCATCTATCTTGATTCAGGGAGCAGAAGAACCGTGCCTTTCCTTCCTTATTTGGTTAATCACTCACTGTTTAAAATTCGTATCTCATTTAAATTTGTATGCTTCAGCTTCCAGCTGTCGTTTTACTTTATCTCCTAGATTAAAGAGCACTTTAGTACCTGGTATGTCTTCACATGAGGGTATTTATACATGGTAATCAAGTCAACATTCAATCTTCCTTTCTTTAATTAAAGAGAGGCCAAACTCCTCCAGTCTTTGATTTGAAGGTATTTTCTCCGGTTTTCCTGTCCTATTTGTGGTTTATATGTCACAACTGCATTTTTAAGAGGCTTTCAAGAGCGTGGGTACCAGCCAGCCTGCTCACCACAGGCAGCCCCAGCTCTTCCTGCACAACCTGGGCCCCAGGGCCACCCTTGGGAGGATAGGGTGACCCCCTGTTGCTGGGATGGGACCCCACCTTATGTCCTGCAAGATAGAGGGGCTGGGAGCTTGGCCAGATGAGAGATGATGGGATTTTAATGTAAACAATTCTACTCCTTCCCCATTCAGCACTTTCTCATAAGGATCTCAGCATCCTTAATGCTCCAAGTGGCATCATTGGCCGTAGATTTTGGTCCCAAAATCTACATCACAGTTCTGAATACCAGTAAAAGCAGTCCACATCCTTTTTCTTTTCCTCCAACCTCCTAGCACTTTGCAATGAGCAAAGCAGAAGAAAAAAAACCCCAAAATTTTCCTCACAGTCTTTGTCAAATGGTTTTAATTACTTTTGGCACAGGGCGCTCCTGTTGCACTTCCCTTTTCAGAATCATTTTGCCTGTGCTCTTAGTTAAATGTTTCCCTAATTGCTCTGCCCATTTCTCAGCCAAGATCATTATCTCCCCTTTTGGTGAAGCCTGGTTCTCAGAGAATCCTCCAGAATGGGCTGGTCTTCCCCAAACACAACCTGTTTGGTTTTGGTCCCATCATGTGGCTGCTGAGTCACTTCCAGTGTTTTTTGTTGATGCCTTCTCTTGCTTGAGGTGACCTCTGGGATGGGCACATGGACTTTTCTGTCCTTCAGCTTTCCTTCTGTGTCCTTGTGCCCCATTATGAGCAAATTTCTGCCCTGTAGATTCACAGGCTCATCCAGCAGTAACGAAAGGTCATGGCTCTCCTCAGCTGCCATGTTCAGCCATGTGGGATGTCACTGTGAGCTCAGCTGTGCTTCACCAGGACGTCCACCAGGACGTCCACCAGGACGTCCACCAGGATGTCCACCAGGATGTCCACCAGGACGTCCACCAGGATGTTCACCAGGATGTCCACCATGCCTTCATTAGCTGTGGGGGGAGCAAATGTGCCCACACGTGGCTGTGCAGGCTGAGCCCCCTCCCCTTGGGTTCAGCGTGAGGAAAACCCTCTGCTGTTTTTCTCTCACAAGCAGAAGAGTCTTTCTTGGTAATGCTACTCAGGACCTGAGATCTGTATGGACCTTTGCCTAAAATAATGAGCTTATGGTCTTACTCAAAGCAAACAAATCATAGAAAATAAATCTGTCTCTTTTTTAATCTATTATTTCAGCTAGTTCACTTCTGTCCATAACAGAAATGAATACAGAGTTAGACGGGGAAAGAAAACCATCTCAAACTCACGTAATCATAATTTGAGTTGGAAGGGACCTCCAAAGGTTATCCTTGCAGTCAGCAGGGACACCCTCACCTGGATCAGGGTGCTCAGAGCCTCCTCAAGCCTCACCTTGAATATCTCCAGGAATGAGACCTCAGCCACCTCCCTGGGCACCCTGTGCCATTGTTCCATTGCCCTTGGGGTAAGGAACTTGTTCCTAACGTACAGTGTAAAACTCCCTTCTATCTATGAAGGGACTTGCCCACCCTGAGGGAGGTGGCAGCAACTCTCATCTCTGGGCTCTTCATGGGGCTGCAGCTTTTTGGGGTGTCACTGTCACTGTCATGCAAGTGGCCTTGCTGGTGGTGGTGGGACCTCAGACTCCTTAAAGAAGAACTCTCCTGGGCCCTGCTATAATGTGGTCACCTCTGGCTCTGTATTGTTTCATCACCTGTTGGGATTCTTTAGATACACAACTGAGACCCTGAGTTTGGAGGCATCTTGTGGGCTGCTCTGCGGTGGAGCTCGGGCAATAACTCCCCTGACAATTCCCATCAAGAAAAAGTACCCAGAGTTCATCGTGGACTTCTGGTTCCAACCTGCCCCCTTTCTGTTCCTCTGAAAGAAAACAAGTTACTTAGCTCAAGTACCTCACTATGCATTTAACCCAAGTTTTGGGGAAAAGTGGCTCATTTTTATTAAACTCTCTAGGCAAGTCTTTAGGCACAACTCCTGTGAAGGGCCAAACGGGCACAGGAGGATGGAGGTGGTGACAAGCTGTGGGGGAAGGCTGGGGAAGGCAACCCAGGAAGAGGATATTTTAATTTGGCTTTGGAGTGTTTCCACGCAAAATCGCATGGAGGTAATTTATGTCATGGAATTTAAAGGCTGCACAAAACTGTATAGACAGTTATTGTAATATGAATAACTTAAAGTTGGTGTTGAAAAGGCTTAACAAATAGCTCTTCTATCAAAATAAATATCCTTGGGCTGTAGTCTAGTTTTTGGGTTTTTTGCTTTTTTTAAAGTAAATATCTGTACAGATGGAGCCTTAGGTTAGATTTCTCTGTGCAAAGGCATGAGGCAAAGCAAGATTAGAAGGGACACTGATTCCAGATAAAGGCCTGAGTGTTCTGGTGCTGCCCGGTTTGTAAAGCTGATCATTCAGCAGCACTTGGGGTGAAAACACCTGGGGAGTCAGTTCTGCATCTCTGAGGAGTCTGACTGCTTCAGCCAGGGGCCTCTGCCCATTTCCCATCGATGCTTTTTCGCTGTTGTTAAGACCCCACTGCATTTTTATCTGAACTTTGGAGTACTGAGCAGAGAGAGTGAACAATCCATTTTTCTCAGATTATTTGCTTTCTGCCACAAGTTTTCATACAGCCTATGGGAGCGTGTGAAGCAGTGTGACCGGTGCTTGTAGATTTGTCATCCTTTTTTTGTACCATCTTGTCCTGGGAGAAAATAAATGTACAGAAAATAAATGCACAATGGGCAGGAGAGCATTTTACTTTGGTGAACGGCAGAGTATTTGCTCTGTGTCCTTCCTGCTCTGTCTTTACCTTAGCTAAGCCAAGGGTGATGGATGGAAGAATGTTTTGTCTGGTAGTTTTGTATTTGAAGAGCCTAACCAAGCCTCAGTCTGAAAAAATGAGTGTGTGCAGTCCCCAAGGTTAATCACAGGAGGAGGCCCTGGGCTTGCCCAAAGTGTGAGGACCCAAGGGCTTGCCAGACACAGGAAACCTCCCTCCCTGGAGGGAGTTGCTGAGGATGGAGCCAGTGTAGATTCCTTGCAGGACACCGACTCCTTGTCAGGCCCTGTGGAAGTGCAGAAAGGAGAGTGTTAATTTAATACTGAATATCCTCTTTCAGAATGGGGAAGACCCTTGGTGGTTTGGACTTGGCCAAGTCTGAGGTAGTTCAAGAACTGGCTCCTGTGCTTGCAGTTCTGGACAGAGCTGGCTGGATTTGCAGGAGCTGCCTCCTCCACTATGTTTGCCCTCAGAGCTCACCTGCAGGCTGTGTGGAAGCCATCCTGGTGGAGCACATTGCAGACAGACCCCTGTGAGTCTACAGGTGCCTGGGAATCACCCCCTGGGGCCCCACCTTCCCTCCACTTGCCGTGGGAGATCCACAGAGAAGGATCTGTGGGTCCTTCCCATGGCATGGTGACCAGTGGTGTTGTGACCTGGTCTCTGAGATCAGGAATGATGCTGTGAATGTGGTTTTTTTACCTCCTCTGGAAGGCTGGGAGCTGTTGCAGACCAGGCTGTGCAGGGGGCAGCCCCAAGAGCCAGCAGGCACCATGCAGTGGGGGGAGGAATCACTGCCTGGCATCCCTGCCTCCTGGCCAGCCAGCCAGCCTGGAAAACACCTTTTTTTCCACACTGAACTCAGCAGAAGTGTTCCAGGAGACATTTAAGGTACCTGGCAGGCAGAGGCAGAAGAGCTCATAACACATCCCTGCAGGGCCAGGAGAACTTGGCAAAGTGCAGAGGGGTTGTTTGTCCCCTCTGGGGGGGTTTCTGCCTCTCTGAGTCCAGGCCAGGTGATGATGTGGCCAATGTTCAAGGACTGAACTAGCAGTGCCTTTGCTCTATCCATCCCTTCAATACATTCTTTTCTGGTGCTCTGAAAACAACGCCACAAACTTCCACAAATGTTCTCAATTAGGAGCCATCCCTCACTGCACCATCTCCAGGAACCCAACATCTTTTAGATCTTGTGGTTTTGTTTTCTGGCTTTGGCCTCCTTCAGTTTCTCAGGGACTTAGAGTCTGAAGACTTTGTCCTTCTGAAACAGTGCTCCTCTCCATCTCTGAAAGGATCTGCCTACCTGGCCCACCAGCCAGGGCTCATGGATGTGGGAACCTGGTAAATGGAACTAAGGAGGATACAAACACAGGGAGGAAACACTCCAAAAGGTGTTCCAAAAGTTCTTGCCTACTGCTCTGTATCTCCTTTAAGGACCTGCAGGGGTACTGTGCATGGAGAGAGAAGAGGCCATCTGGCTGCCAAGTCAAGCCTTGTCTTCCCAAGTACTTTGAAAACCGTAGTCTTTCCTCGGTTGGCAACACTTTGGTACTGAACTTTTAACCTGGAACTTTCAGGTTTGTCAGTAAAATGATGGGACTGTGGGCAGATGTCCAACTAAGATTTTAAGAGAAGAAATAAATAAATGATGGTATTTGCAGTGCTTGGTATTTAGCAAAGACAGCAAAAGCTGCAGTGCATGAGTGCTATTCTTAACTTCTCAGCCATCCTTTACAAAACCACTGTAGTAAATCTGCTCTCCTGTTGGGCAGAGCAGCATTCCTATTAGCAGTACTCCTTTATCTGCTGTGTCTCTAGGGATGAGTCTACCAGGAATATTGCAAATAGGCCTTGACACCTTGGCTCCTTTCTGTGTGGCTAGGTCTTGAGCACCTTGGATAATTACCAACCCCATTTATTCTTTTTCCTGGTACAAAAGTGGAGCGGGGGGAACCCAAACCCTTGAGGGTTTAGAAATTCAGCCCTTCAGCAGCTGAATCTTTCTTCTTCATCCACACCTGTGCAACACGAGTGTTCCCTCCATCCCATCTAAAGGCAGCTGGGAACAGCTCCACTGATTTTTGAGGCAGGGAACGCAGTATTACTGTCTCAGAGACTTGGCAGAATAGATCCCTAATAAAAATGATTGATCCTCTTCTCAGTTTCTGTAATCTTTTCTTCTACCTTCCTTGACCTTGACCCCCCAAAAATATTTCTGGGTCTTTATCCATGATCCTGTTCAATGCAGGGAAGTCAGTAATCTTATCTGCAGCCTGCTAGATTTTCCAGAAAGCAGGGAACAGGAATGCAGTAACACTGCCCAAGGTTTAAAGTCCAGTGGTTCAGAAGGGGATGTGTCTGTGTTGCAGATGAGAAGGATGATGTTCATTTGCTCAGTTCATCTGGGCCTCCAGAGCATCCGTGCTGACTCTCTGTTTCTCTTTCCAGCACGTGCTGTTCTTGCTCTTTTGTATTTCTAACATCAGTGCAAGGTTTGGTGGGGACATGGGGGGTTTGCAACCTGGGGTCCCTTCCTGAGCCCTCACAGCCCAGGTTGTCACTGTTCATGTGCCAGTGCTGTGGGATTGCTGGGGAAATATGCTAGGAAAGATTATCTGTCTTTGAAAGAGATTAAAAGAAAAAAATTCACAGTTGCTTCCTGCAGGTACATTTTAAGGGCTTAAAAATATATTTGAGAAGTTACCGTTACTCTAAAATTAGACCCAAGCCTGAGCAATAGCTTAGCATGTGGAAAAGAGGAAGGCAAATCCTTGCTGTCTCACACGGAATGGAAACGGGAACAGCAGGAGAATGAGAGGAAAGCTTCACAGCTGCAAAGGAGAATTCGTGGTTCTGTGGCCCCAGCACAACATGAGGACAAATAGCAGCAGGAGTAAGGAATTGGGGAGGAATATTTGCAGTGCCTGATGGTGCTTTCTCAGCCTGCTGCTGGGAGGAAAAGCCCCTGTGCCCAGGGAAGGGCAGCTCCCTCCTCTCCTGCTTTGCCTGCACTTTGGCCTGGCTGTGGCATGATGCATTTAAAGTACATGTACACATTACATGATTAACTGATAAACTTGATTAACTGTTACTTGTTTAACAACCTGAATAACTGACATTCAGATGTGCTGTGTTTTCTGTTGTTTTCTGTTTTAGTAGCTGAAAGTTACAGCTAAAAGTGGTGGCTCAGACAGAAGTTGTGGTTAGATGGGGGGAACACTGGATGGAGCTCCAGTGGCTTGTGGTTTGTGCAGTTAAAGTCCTGCTCAACTTAAAATCTGTGAATCCAGGTGCTTTAAACCCTTTATTTTAAACAATCTGGTGGCACCTCTTTGAATCAAAGGTGCAGATGGAGATTGGTGAAAAATGCTATGTTTGCATTCGACTGAAACTGGAGATGAAATGTCATCTTGTAATGTTTTCACCTACAGCTGAGAAATGCCACCACAAGGTATCTGCCTCTGTCACAGGCAGGTATTTTCTGTTCTTGTGTCCTGTAGATCTGTGTAGGGACACTCAACAGACAGTAACCTTCCTTGCATGAAAACTTTCATGTCAAGCCTGTTGTCTTATTCCTAGCTGATAAATTAAGTCCTGGAGTGAGAGTTGGTTTTTTTCCCTCTCAATTGTGGTATCGGAGTCTTGAGGTTGTTTCTGCTCACAATGGAGCTCTGGGGCTTCTCACCTCCCCTCGTTGCCTTTGCCTTGCCATGTGAATCCCAGTTCTCATGACACCTCCTGATCAGGCAGAGCCTCTGCACTTTGTTTCTTGTGCGAGGCTGTGGAGGAGCATCCACATTGTGTGACACTGTTTCTGTTCTCTCAAGCTGTCTCTTTGCTGCTGGCTTCTGGAGGGTGTGTGGGTGACACCAGATCCAGACCAGAAGCAGGAGGATCTTGGTCCAGTTCTGGGTCTGGGAGCTTGGGTATTTTATCCTACAACACAGCTTTGTTTGGATCCATTGCTTCCGCAGAAGTCTGCAGTTGGAACAGGAGTGATGCTTTACATCCTAAGCTTCTTTTAACACAACAAAAACATCGTTAAAAGGCAAAAACATAGAGAAAACACTCCTTTGAGTGGAGCAGAGGTGAACTTGTGTGAACTTTCCTGGAAGTGCACCCGCTTGGTGCTGCCAGAGCAGAATGTCCCTACCATGGGGCTGCTCTCCTCCCTCAGGCTGCAGGAGTGCTGGGCTGCCCTGTGCTCAACAGAATCCTCTGAGAAGCTGTTCCAGTCCCCACCTCTGCTTCCCTACAGCCCACTGGCCACAGGAACAGCCCCACTAGCAGCTTTTTAGACCCAGAGCATAGAATCATAGAGCCATTATGGTTGTAAAGGCCCTTCAAGATCATCAAGTCCAACTGTCAGTCCTACACAACCTTAACCACTAAATCATCTCCCAAAGCACCACATCTACTCAGAGATGGTGACCAATACCCCCAGGGATGGTGACTCCACCACCTCCCTGGGCAGCCTGTTCCAATGCTTCTCCACTCTTTCAGTGAAGATTTTTTTTCCTAATATCCAATCTAAACCTCCCCTGGAGCAACTTGCACCTATTTCTTCTTCTCCTAAAAATGTCACCAGCATGTCATCTGCTCCTTCCCCAGGCTCTGCTCCCCTGCACACCAGTGCTGCTCCCAAGTGCACATCTCCTCTAATCCCAGGTGCTCATTTCTTCTGCTTACAGACTCAGCTCTCCTCTTCTGGCCCTCATTTGCTGTTGCAGAGTTTTGCTGGGGAATGTAATTGCTTTTCCCATTAGCAGCTTGGTGAGGATCACAGGGACCCAAACCCCACCTGCATCCCATAGATGGGATGGTTTGGGTTGGAGGGACCTTAAAGCTTATTCACACCAGCCCCTTTCATGGGCAGGGACACCTCCCACCAGCCCAGGTGGCTCTGAGCCCCATCCAGCCTTTAGCACTGCCAGGGAAGAGTTCTGCATCCATGAGTTCATAGCATGCAGTGTTGTCTTGCTTGTTCTTCTTTGCTGCAGTGGACAGATCTTGTGCACTTATTATTTAATTACTTTAAGCATATATTTGGATACACACGTTTCCAGGAATTAGCAGAGTGTAATCACTAAATCCTGGATTAGTTGGTGATAAGATTAGATTTAGTGAACAAACTGCTATCTGTACTTCCTTCAGTGCATCCTGGAATGCCCTATTTGGACCTTTCTCAGGCTTTGGGATTCAGGATGAAGTGATGGATTTTTGAATTGAATTTGGCGTAACAGACTAAAAGAAGATTTGAAGCCTTGTTTTCTGTTTCTTCTGCCTCTTTGAAAATTTTGTCTCATATAAACTGAGATATTGAAAAATGACTGGTGATTTAACCATGTGAAAATGGAAGTATGTGTCTGAGGCTGATGGGGATACTTCAGTTTGTAGGCACAACCTGAAGTTTGTGGCAGTCTGAGTTCTTGCCACATTGCAAAGGCCAAATGTGTCATCTCAAAATTATTAAAAATAAGGTAGAGACTTATAGAAATCAAGGTGGAAAAGCACTAACTGAAAGACAGTGATAGCAACAGAAATTAAAGCAACAGTATTGGCACAGAAGAAAAGTGATGGACCTTAAAAGACCAGAACTTCTCTGTATTCTCCTTCCTAACTTACCTTTGCCTTAAACTGAAGGTGACCCCAGCTGAAGATCTTGGGGATGGTCTGCATGGCAGGTGGTTTTGGTGTTGGTGAGGAGGAGGAGAAAGGAGAGAAAGTCTTTCTTGTCCATGCTCACCTGCCCTTCATCTCTCCTGGTCTGCAGTGGGTGTGTGAGTTGGAACCCCCATCCACATCCTGCTCTGATGGAAAGCTGACTGCTCCCACTGCAGTTACCCCTCACTTCTCAGCCACTGACACCAGTGTGATGGCTCTGTGGGCTCCACAAAGGTCCAGGGAGAACCTCCGCTGGCACCACTCCAGCAGCACATCTATCCATCCATCCATCCATCCATCCATCTATCTGTTTTCCACCATTTCCTGCACTCTCTCCTGGGCGTAATTCCTGCTGTGAGAAGGGTTGTGGATTGATACCAGTGACCCTCTGCCAAAACTTGGTCTTCACAGCTATTCCTGAGCCCAGGGAATATTTCCAGTGCTTCTTCTCAGGTGACATTGCTGGTGGTATGGACACCACCACATTCCACTGTAATCCATGGTAATTACCTTTGTGATTAAACTGCATCCCTTAATTTCTGTCTGTAGAGCACCATCCCTGCCCTCTGCTGAGGTCTGGCCTTGGGCAGTGGGTGCACAAAGCCACCTCAGTCATTGTACTCTGTCCTTTGTCATGTGTAACAACATGGGGGGTGTCTGTGTGACATTTCTTAGGGATTACTTCCAGTTTAATCCACATTGTTGTTAAATATGACTGACAGTTTTGAGCTGAGGGCAGGTCCTTAGGAGACCCGTCTGTAACGTTGGCATTTGCTGGGGATTCCTCATCTTTAACTCTCTTGCCAACAGTCTTCAGCAATCTCCTGTTTTAATATTAGTGTCTCGTAGCATGAAACCCAGAGAGTTTTAGCAAAGCCATGGAACCTTGTCTGACCTCACCTATCTCAAGTAAAAATTTGGCTAATAGCAATGCTCTAATATTCTTTTATATTTGTATTTCAAACAGTTTTATTATTATAATTGAAATAGTTATTTCTACTAAATTGAGATATCTCCATTTATGTGCAAATCAGGTACCTTTCTGAAAAATACACAGCTGAATTTCTAGCTCATGGCATTTCAGCTGGTGTTCATGTTCCTCTGCTTGTGGTACTGAAGATTTGGATGGAAGGACCTGGGGATTTGTTTGAGCAAGAAGGCATACAGGTTTTTTGTCTGTAGCGTTGCACTCTGAAGAAAACAAACTTATTTAATTATAATCACACTGTTCAGAAAAACATTTTATCTCTTAAAGAAACTTCACTAGTTTTATATCAAAGAACATTCTTCTTCCTGTTTTGGTCCTTTGCAGCTCAGGTCCCCCTGGCACCCCCAGGGCAGGACAGAAACCCTCCTCCCTTCTCAGCACCATGTCTGTGCTTCAGGAGAGGTTTCCCAGGTGTATTCGTGCCCCAGATGTTCCCCAGGCACCTCCGTGCTGTGCATTGGGATAGAAAGAGACGAGGACTGGGATAGAGAGAGGTGTGGGTTGGGATAAAGAGGCGTGCATCAGGGGTCTGCTTCCACCTTGACAACAACACCCAAGGGTGGCTGTGGCCAGTTGTCACCCCCAGTCTCCCTGCAGAGTGTCCCCTGACGGCGGCGGCACAGCTGGAGCTCAGCACGGAGATGATCAAGGTGCTGCGCAACGGGGGAGCCCACCTGGATTTCCGGACACGGGAGGGCATGACAGCCCTGCACAAGGCCGTGCGCTGCCGCAACCACGCGGCCCTGATGGTGAGTCTGATGCCCGCCACGGCAGAGGCCACACCACCTGCCTGGGCCATACCCCACCTCCCCTCGCCCCGGGGAGCACGGCCCAGGACAAAGTGTGGGGCTGATAACGGGACCCTCGGGCGGGGGGAGGGAGGTATGGGGGTCGGTGCTGCCTGCTGCTGTGCCAGGGCACCCCCAGACCCTCTGCCGGGCAGGTGTCTGCACCGTGGGGCTGCCCAAACCCCAGAGCCAGGCAGGGACTTGTTTTGCAGATGCTGCTGGACCTGGGTGCCTCCCCGGACTACAAGGACAGCCGGGGGCTGACGCCACTGTACCACAGCGCCATGGTGGGGGGGGATCCCTACTGCTGCGAGCTCCTGCTGCACGACTATGCCCGGCTGGGCTGCGTGGATGAGAATGGCTGGCAGGAGATCCACCAGGTGGGATGGATGGGGGGATGCGATCTGGATGGGTGACTGATGTCTTGGAATCATGGAACCATAGAACGGCAGGGGTTGGAAGGGCTCCCCAGAGATCAGCCACAGCAGGATCCCCCAGGGCAGCCCACACAGGAACAGGAACACATCCAGGGGGGTTTGGAAAGGCTCCAGAGAAGGAGACTCCACAACCTCTGGACAGCCTGGGCCAGGGCTGGGAGTTTCTCCTCATGTTGAAGTAGAATTTCTTTTGTTCTAATTTAAACCCATTATTCCCTGTCCTATTCCTGGTTACCACTGTTTTCAGTGGATAATCCTGATCATCCTGTTGCTGATGGAGGGGCCTGTCCCATCCACCAAGGTGCTGTAGGGACACAGAGACCTCCATGTGGCTTGTGTGTGGAAGACTTGCTTGTGGTGGGCCAACTCTGTCTCCCATCCCAGGCCAAGGCTCAGGCAGTTCTGTTCTGGCCTCTGTGACTGGATCCTCCCCAGATGATGACTGCCTCACAGGATGGTGCTTCGGGATCTCAGTCCAACACCTGAGGCATCCTATTCCCAACAACGGTTGTGTCTGTCCCTGTTTTACACACAAGTGGATTCAGTGTGTGGAAGATGTGGGCTAAGGCTTAGGGACCAGTGCTGGCTTTGTGCTTCAAGACTGAGACCTTTTGGGAGAAGGGAGGACACACTGGCTCTGCCTCGAGTCCCCTTGTTTCTGACATCGAGAGGACAGGTTGTTATTGGGCCTGTGGCCTCCTGGACCACCCAGCTCCCAGCCAAGGAGGGTGTGTGAGCTGTATTTACAGGGAGTGACTGCCCTTCCTGCTTCCACCCTACCTGGCCCTGGCAGACCTTTGAGGACCCTGGGTGCCAGGATGGACGAAACACAGAGGGAAAGACCACACCAGTGAGCTGGAGATTTGGGGCTGTTGCCCTTCTCTTTGCCTGCTTGAATAATTACGTAATTGTACTGGGATAGCAAACAGTCTGGGGGAGGCTGTACCTCCAGGTACTGGTACCAGTATGGTACTGATCCCGAATCTGCAGCTGATGCAATCTGTCCAGTGAGTATTCAGGTGCATATGGCTGTAAGGAGTGTGTGTGCACGTTCAGTGGACTTTTTGGGTTACAGGTCCAGCCTGATTCAACCTTTCTAGCATGGATGAATCCAACAGAGGATCTTAGGGCATTTATCATCTTCCTGCTGCTCCTTGATTTTCTGTTTCTTCTTTCATTTTGTGTCTGGAGCAGGCATGTCGCTATGGCCATGTTCAGCACCTGGAGCATCTTCTCTTCTATGGCGCTGATATGACAGCACAGAATGCCTCAGGAAACACTGCTCTTCATATCTGTGCTCTCTATAACCAGGTACAGCTCTGCCTCCCGGGGCATGGGAACAAGAAAGTGTAGATGGGGCACAGCCTGTCTGAGGTAGAGAGAGCACGGAACTGGGGCACATCCTCATTGCTGTCCCTGTTCCCAGACCCAGAAGGGTCCTGACTTGTATCCACACTCTGTCCTGAGATGAAGCTCTTTCTGTGGGTGGCACCAGCCTGATTATGGGTTTCTTGAGAGGCAGGTGGACAGAGTGGAGTCTATGCTTTAATCCATTCCCATTCCCAAGATGGTTTTGCTGACTTACTGGCTAACTTGTTCTGGAATTTTCCTCTGGTTCCTGTTCCTGCTTCCCAGCAAGCCCTGCACTGGCTGGGTGGGAGCAGTGTGCCAGGGGAAGAGTGCTAATTTGGCCCAGGTGTTCACATTTAATTTAAAGGTGGGCACTTGGGCTACCCAGGGCTTATTGGGTACAGCTGGTGGCTTTCACCCTGCTCTGGAGAAGGCATGAGGACTGGACTCTTATCCTTCTCACAAACAGCCCTAAATTCTTACTACTACTGTCTGAATTTTGAAGATGGCTGTCCAGGCAACACAGGGCACCCTTTCTGTTTTATCTGCTGTGTGGTCACTAACCTCAGTTCAGGAGAACCTTGGGGTGGTGGAGGAGGAACCCACCTCTGGTCTTGCACACCCACGGTTCTCTTTCTGAGGTCTGGAGGTCAGTATCTGAGGATTTCTCCTCTAGGTTTTGTTTCTTCCTAGAGTTTTTATACACTGTATTATGTGCTCTGATTATAAAGGGGGTTTCCAGTTTCTGAGGTGTCTGTGCTTTAAAAACAGAACACCATTAATGTTTTGCAATAGGCAGTTGCACGTTGAGGCTGGTTTGTGACTTGCTGGGTGGTAGATGTGTTCTGCACCCTTGGCCACTGGGGTGGGTGGGGAGAGCAGCATTAACAGGAGATCATAAACAAGTTGAATTAACCTCACTGAGAAGCAGAGAGGGTTCAAAACAAAACCAGTTAAAGGCAGAACAAAACCAATCAAAAAAAAGCTTCAGGAAACAACGCTACCTGGAGAGGTGTGGTGGCCACTGTAGCCCTTGGACTGGTGTTTAGGGATGACCCCGTGGCCCAGAGCCCCACACAGGTGGGTGGGTGGAGTTAGCCAGCGTGGGGCTGGGGGTGACCAGTTGGTAGGGGCTGAGCATCCTCCCCTGCCCTTGGCTTTCTGAGCACAGTGACACCACACACTTTGCTCCCCTGGCACCAGCCTGCAGTGCTAACTGGTTTCTTCCCCTCTCTCCCTTGCTTCCACAGGAGAGCTGTGCACGGGTTCTCCTCTTCCGCGGTGCGAGCAAGGAGATCCGCAACTACAACAGCCAGACAGCCTTCCAGGTGAGGCAGCAGCTCCAGCCACGGCCCTCGAGGAGGGGTAAAGCTGAGATGGAGCAAACCTATAGCTTCAGAGTGCCTGTGCTGACCCCAGCTTAATTGCTGGAGCAGAGGGTAGGAAAAGGGATGCAGGGTACAAGTGGAAAGGGCTGTGAAGGTGATATCTTGTGGTGGCAGACTGGAAGAGCTTGACTTGTTTGGTTATGTGCAGTGGAGGTGAAAAGGAGAAGTTCCTGCTGTCTGTAGAAATGTTGCAGTAAATGTTAGAGCAGGAGGAGGATACTTACAAATCAAGGACAGAGTTGCCACAGAAATGAATGCACCTGAACATGCTGTTAATAAACTGCAAGTTAGAAGACCTGTAGACACAAAGGGGTGAAACTCTGGAGTAGCTTTCTAGTAACTGTGCTGGGTAACAGGTGAAAAGGGAAACGCAGTCATCTTGCAGGATGACTCCTGCCATGAGTTAGCAAACCCTGAGTGATTTCCTGCGAGATGTAGTTGGTGATGCAGGAGGTCTCCTCTCACCCAGGGTCTGCTTTGCCTCTCTTTTCTACAGATGTTGCACCTGGAAAATCTGTCTGTGTTCTTGTTGGAGCAGTCATTGGCCCAAGGACCTTCCAGAAGTGTTCTGATTCAATGTCCAGTTAATACAAATCTTCAAGGTGTCCCTAGAGAGTAGTGTGTGTCTGTCAGCATCTTACTCACCCACAGCTCAGGCAGCTGTCTGTGATTATTAGTCCTTTAGAAATGCTTTTCCTGACTTCTCCTTCAGTGCTGTTTGTAGTGCCTTAGGCCGCAGGGTCTCAGCTGTGACCATGATGGTGTCATACAGTCACAGCAAACATCACACATGGTCTCTGTGAGGAGGAAGCCTTGTGACCCACAGCATTGCCCTCGTGTGTGGCTGGGGACCTGGCAGGTCATAGAACCAAAGAATGTCAGGGCTTGAAAGGGGCCTCTTGGGACCTCCAAACCCCCTACCAGAGCAGAATCACACAGGAACACATCCAGGGGGCTTTGGAAAGTCTGAATAGGAGACTCCACAACCTCTCTGGGCAGCCTGGGCCAGTGTCCTTGTTGGGCAGGGAGCTGCTGGGCAGATGCTCTGCACAGGCTGGAAAGCTGCCCCAGCACTGCCTCCTCTGCAGAAGTGGCAATGTCCCATTCCCATGAGCCTTGTGTGGCCCTAGGGACTGACTTTACTGGAAAGGCACTAATTCCCTGGTCAGAACCAAGATGCTCCAAACTGACCTGGCTGCTCCCTGGCAGCCATGGAGTAGTTCCCTGCCACAAGCATGAGGATATTTAATTTAAACATTAAGTATATCTTAATTCCAATTAAAGCACACTGTCCTAAAGAGTACAGAGAACTTGTGTGTGTGCTCACTGCCATTGTAAGTAGGGAGGGGGCAGCTGTGTGGAGGGAATCACTGGTGTGTGTGGCGTGAGGAACTAGAAACACTCTGTCAGCTTCAGGAAATGAGTGTATAGCTCATTGTCTTCACAGAATCCCAGAACTGTCATGGCTGGAAAAGACCTCTAGGATCAACTTGTCCAACTGTCAACCATCCCCCCAGTTAAAAAAAAAATAAATCTATGTACCACCATGCCCATTAGAGCATGTCCTGGAGTGCCTCAGCTGCATAGTTTCTAAATACTTCCAGGGACAGTGATTCCACCACCTCCCTGGGCAGCCCACTCCAGTGTTTTGCTTAAAAGTAATTTCTTTATTGGGACTGAGACTAAATTGCTTACAACCTGTGCAACATGTTGGCGTGAGTGCTGAGAGGAAAAATGGCCTCAGGTCAAACTGAGCATCCCTAAAGGTGGTCTGGTGTGGTGTCATGTGCAGGAGCTCGAGGCCTTGCAATTAATTCTTCTGTTAAGTGGTGGTTGTTTGGTGGGAGCTTGTTCTCCCCTCTGTGGTGGTGTGGGGTGACTGGCTCTGGTGGGTGCTTACCACCTGAGCATGGGTGTCACAGCTTTGCTCCAAGTGACTGTGCCAACCACTGCAGGTGCTGAGGGGTGCCCGAGCCCAGCCCTTGGTGGGCAGCCTTCTTTTCTGTGGATCTGCCCTGGCTCAGACCATCCTCTCTCTACCCCGGGGGATTGGTGTGGGGAGCTCTGCCGTGCTCAGGGACTGCAGCTCCCAGCAGCTCTGCTCTGGGGGTGAGGGATGTTCCTGTCTGACTGCTCTCTGATGTGATGTGAAAATATTTATTTCCAGGGAGAGGCTTCTTAGAGGAAACTGTTGTGTTCTCTTTGAGATGAGCTGAATTTCTGGTATCAGGAGATGGAGTCGTGGTGCTTTGGACATTTGCAGGACATGAGGTGGCATAGTGAGTGGTGGAGGGGGGCAAATGGCTCCTGTCTTGTGGAGACCTAGTGGGTTTTAAAGAGGGAAAAATAGTGTTTATGTTTTCCTTTTCGAAACTGTGTGACTAATTGGAAGTTTTTGCTCCAGAGAGTGAACGCTGTGGCTGGTGACCCAATCGGTTTGTTTACTGGCAAACCCAAGCCAGGATTTGATCATGGTGTGACAAGCTCCCTTCAGCATCAGCTCTGACTCCCTGGTTGGGTTGCTGGTTCCAGACCCCAGCCTGTCACTGAGTCACTGTCTGCTGTGAGTCTGGGGCTGTGTCTCCTGGTGGCTGTGGTGAAGGGGTGCTGGGTGCCAGAGCTCCAGCAGGGCAGAGGAGGAGGAGGAGGAGGAGGAGGGAGTGTGGGCTGCCCCAGCGGTGCTGTGCCTGCTGGAGCTCATGGAAATGCCTCTGCTGGTCCAGGGCTCTTTAGTCAGTGTACTGCACGTCCCTCCTGTTAATTTGCTTGCTGCTGTTAATCAGATAGCCTGGTGTCAGTGGCCTGAGATGACTCGAGATAGCAGTGAGTAATTTAGATGGTTTAGAAGTGGTAATCAGCTTGGTTATCTTCCCTGCAAATCAGCAATGCTCCTGCCCTGGGGTGGCATGTCACCTCCTGCTGCAGAGGGCCTGACCCCCAGGCTCAGCTCCCCTGGCAGCAGTGCCAGAGCTGGGTGGGCTTTGGGTGAGGGCTTTCCCAGGGGATTTGCTTCTGGCAAATTGCATCTGCCTGTTTTGCTGAGCTGGGTTTGTACCTCCCTCTCTCTTCAGTTGCTCTAAGTTGGCTTTTCCTCCATCAATTGTCTTGGAGTCCCCTTGTGCATTTGCTTACCAAAGCTCCCCAGCCTCATCCAAATGTGTTCTTCTCACAGAAGGATGCAGATATCATTTTTCAGGTAGGATGTTGCATACTCAAAATGCACTGGGTAGAACGAAAGTTGGGGCTTTTTTTTTTTTTTCTCTCTCCTTGCAGCTGCTTTAGCAATGTCCTTAGGTAGATACAAAGTGCTGCCCAAGCAGTAGTTATCTCTCCAGCCTCCCTGTGCCTTGAGTAGCTCATGGACTGGACAGTGAGGTGTTGGCCACTGGCACATGCCGTGGGTCAGGAGCCTGTGGTGGGAAGGACAGAGCCTCAAGCTGGGGCTGTACAAACCTGCTGCTGTTTATATGGTGAACCCACCATCCTGTTTGAACAAGAAGGTGCCAGGGAGGGGCTGGAACACATGGACAGGCACATGGGTTGGACAGTGTGTGACCACGGTGAGGGGTGTCTGAGTCAGTGGTGTCCTTCCTCCCACCAGTGGTTTATGCTGGATGCCAGTGAGCTGAAATCATGGATTTGTAAGCCGAGGTTCAGGATGGCAACATGAGGCCATGGTTTCCCTCTTTAGAAGGGTGAAGACTTGTCTCCAAGTCTTGTTCTTCAAGAGGTGCTTTTTTTACATTTGACAAGGCTGCCCACCCTTCCTGCTCCAGTCTTTCTCTTAGATAGGACTGCTGATAGCTCCAAGCCACCCAGGTCAGTTTGTCTGAAGTTTCTTGCAGTTTTAATTGAAATACTAAGTGCCAGCTGCTGTTCAGCTGCACTATTTCGTGTTCTTCTTTTCCCTTCCCTTTAGTACCAGGTGGTCACTGTGACTGCAGAAGACCTTTCAAATTCTGTGAATGACTGTATCCTTCTCTGAGCATGCAAATCACATGATTTGACTTGGAAATGAAATCATTCATCTTTGGAAGCTGAACTCCACCACACTTGAGGATGTAGCCAGACCATGTGAACCAGCTTCCCTGTGTCACACTGGGGTTCCACAACCAGCTGATGAGACATGGCTTGATGGGGTCTTGCTTAACAAGTGTGTGAGAGGGAAGGAGATACCCTCTGCTCTTGCAAAAGTCACTGTCCTCATGGCTCTAACCCAGCTTGCTATCTACCAAGACCTCCAGGGTCTTTTCTGCTGAACTACTTATTCCATGGCCTGTGTCATTGCCAAGGCTGCTGCTTTCCCACACATGGGACTGCATTTGTTCTTTTTCAGCTTCATGCTGCCCTGTTCCTCCAGCTTGTCCTGGTCCCTCTGGATGGCAGCCCTGCCCTTGCAGATATTTACCATTTCCTCCATGTTTGGTGTTATCTGCAAAGTGCCCTCTGTGATGCTCCCCCTGTCACTGGCCATCGGGTACCGAATGACTCCCTGGGCCAAGCCAGCCAGCCACACTGTCCTGTCTAGCTGTCCACCTCTCCATGCTGTCAGGTCCTCATTTCTTGCAGATAAAAGATGATGAGACATGGAAGGCTCCATCTACCTTGGTTTCAGGTGTCCTCTGAGATAACTGCTGGTTTCCAACCTCTGTATCAAACAGGTTGGGCCATCTGTGCCACTCGGGTCCCTCAGCTGTCTGCCTCGTGGTGTGGGGCTGGAGATGTGCTGCCACACAGGAGCTCTGCTCTCTTCCACACAGAGATTTCCCTGGGAACAGCAGGAGGATCCCAAAAGTAGTATACAAGTAGTTGCTTCTAGTTCCACTGAAATCTAACAGAGCTACTGGCATTCCCCTGGCCTTTTCAGGGAAGCTGGTTGCTCTGTCCTGTCCTGTTCATGGCAGGACTCAGTGCTTCTCCCAGCCCAACTCCACCAGTCCCCACTGGTTGTTTTCTCCAGCCCGAGGAGGTCCCAATGAGGAGCAGCTCTGCCCTCCTGCCTGCCAGCTGCTCCCAGGGCTGGTGACATGGATCTCACTCCCACCCTCCTGCAGAACCCAAAAAGGGACCAGTCCCATCATCCATCCCTGAGGAATATGCTCATAACCAGCCACCAGCTCATCACCACCCTTGGAGCCTGGTGGTCCAGCCAGCTTTGCCCCCACCTCATCATCCACCTGCCCAAACCATCCCTGCCCCATTTTGCAGTGTGGATGCTGCAGGAGACCACACTGAACACCTTCCTGGATCAGGATGGACAACCTGTGCTGTGCTGCCCTCCCTCAGAGCCAGCCACCCTGATGGAGAAGGCAATAGAAACCAAGACTGAGCAGGAACCTGAAGTCGTTTTGCGGCTCTTCTGCCTCCCCCCAGTTCAGCTCATCTGATGTTTTCTGCCTGGTGTTCACTCACCTGCTCTGTGGCTCCTCCTGAGCCTCCCCAGGCTGTCTGCTCCTGCCCTTGCAGCTGAAGCATTTCATGGCATCTAACCTGAATCTTTCTTACTGAATTTTGAGCCCATCCCTGTTCCATGGTTATTGAGAACAGATGGTTTTTGTCCTCTCCACAGCTGCCACCTTTCTGCTTTGACATCCAGATTCCCCCCTTGCCCATTGGATCTTCTGTCCTATGGGTTGAATATCCCAGAGCACACAGGTTTTCCTGCTGAGACCTTGACAGCATCATCTGGTCATCTCTATTGATCTGCTCTGGATTCTCCCCATGTCTGTTACTTAACTCTGTCCCTAAAAGTAGCCTTCTCCAGCTGACTCCCAGCCTGCTCGTGCGGAGGGGTTCCATCACACCTCTCAGAGGTGAGGATGCTAATTGTGAATACTGGGATGTTTTCCCTTTTCTGCCACAGCGTGACTTTGTTGACTCATTTTCAGCTTGTGATCCTGCAGTCCTCAGATCTTCAGCAGCCCTGCTCTCTCCTATCTGCCTTTGGGCCTGGTATTGCAGAGTCCCTGAGCCACCAGGTCCAGGTGGACCCAGGAGACTGGCCAACCCCTTGGCTGCTGAGGGTGCTCCTGCCCTTTTCGGGGCAGGCTTGGAAAGCCCCTGAGCCTGCAGCACTCCCACCCTTTGCCTTGTTCCCATACTCAGCTGTTCTCCTGGGGAAGGGTCTTCTCATTGCATCTAGACAAAATTTCCCCCACTGCACCTCATGCCTGTTGACTCTTGCTCTTTGTACACCTTGGAGAAGAGTCTGGCTCCATCTTCTGTGATCCCTGTACATGAACTGTCATTACATTTATCTCTGTTGACCAAACCTATTTTATTTCTCGAGTTTCCAACAATCATTTCAATTCTATTCCTCTAATGACTTTGCCTCTCCCTCCAGCTTGGTCTCATCTAGGAATTTAATAAGCATCTTCTGCACTCCATCATCCACGCTGCTAATGAAAAAATTGAATACTACTGAACCTGGGGTAGGGATGTGTGAAATCCATTTAGCACACATTCTTAGTCTGACAGTTAGTCATGAATTACTTTTCTGATCAGTTTTCCATCACTTGGCAGAAGCTTCAGCTGGATTTAATTTTTGTTGTTTCTGACAGCCATAAGGCTGTCAAAACCCTTGCAGCAGACAGCTGTATGATATCTTCAGTCTCTTTGCGAAGCCTGGCCCTCTCCTAGGGCCCCTTACATTTCATTTCCTTTTCACAAATTGCTGTTGTTGGGAGCCTCTGTTTACAAACTGCTCTGCCCAGTGTTTTTCTGAACAGCAAGGTGAAGGTGCCTGCTCTGAGGCTGCTTGTCCCTTCCTTTCCAGGCATCCAAGACCTGTCACCGATGGTCTGACTCCAGCAGGTTTTTGGCAGCACGACTCTGCTTGTGGCCTGCAGATCTCTGGTGCTTTGTCACCAGGTAGAGGTGGTTCCTGAACTGGTTCTGGAACCAGGCAGAAAGGCAGACAATGCCCTAAATACTGCATCTGGGTTTTAGGAGGCTCAGCTGATCTGCTCATGTGGTGATGTTTGCTGCATGATCCCTGACAAGCCTTATGAGGAGCAGCTGATGGCCCTGGGGGTGTTGATCCTGGAGCAGAGGAGGCTGAGGGGAGACCTTCTGGCTCTCTGCAACCCCCTGAGAGGAGGTTGGAGCCAGGGGGGGTTGGGCTCTGCTCCCCAGGAACAAGGGATGGGACAAGAGGAAGGGCCTCAAGTTGTGCCAGGGGAGGTTTAGGGTGGAGATCAGAAGAAAATCCTTTGCTGATTAGGTAATTAAACAGTGAAACAGGCTGCCCAGGGAGGTGGCTGAATCCCCATCATTCCTGGAGGGGTTTCAAAGCTGTGGAGATGTGGTGCTGAGAAACATGGTTTAGCACTGGACTTAGTGGAGCTGGGGTAATGGTTGGTAGAGTTGGGTTAATGGTTGGACTCGGTGATCTTAAAAGCTCTTTTCCAATCAGAATGATTCTGTGGTTCTGTGTGGTGTTGGGAGTGCTGAGGCTTCCCTGCCCACTGCTGTGCTTGGCCAGCTCTCATTGGGACCACCGTGTCCTGCTGGGCTGGGCATACCCTGCTCCTTTCATCACGGTTTTACCTTGGCCTTTCTCAACCTTTTTTGCATCTGTGGCACAGGTGCTTGGGCCTTGGAACACAATGAATTGTTCTCCTTAAATCACCAAAGATTCACACTTTGATGTTATCTTAACGTACCATTTGTATCAGCTTTTTCGTACAACACAAACAGGTTTTTAGATGTATTTTCTTCAAAGATTTGTATCTTGTTGCTTTAAAATAGACATCATGGTCTGAACTCTGCAATTTGCAGTCATGTTGCCCGGGCAACAGAATAATCTCAAATGGAGTGATTTTGTTAAAGAATGTCTACAGTTAACTGATTTTTTTTTTCCATTTAAATTAGCTTCTAACTGATAGTGTTTGGATTTCTAAGTTACTAATGACATTGCATCTTGGGATGTCATAGAAATTAATAAACTTAATTTTGCTTATGTAGACTCTAGGTGTTCAGTGTGAGGAATAGCAGGAAGGAGATGATGAAGCCAGACAATACTTCACATCTCAGCTGAGCTGCTGTTCCTCAACACATGTGAAGTGCAGGAACAACATCTGCTGTTGGACCTATTTTAAAGACTTAGTCCTAACCAGTGCCAAAAATTGTAGCTGATGTGAGGACATCTGTAGAATTATATGTATTAATAAGCTCCATATTCTTCTTGTCGTCACTACAACAGTCACCTTCTCCTCCATCTGTTCTCCCTTGTCAGACACTTGGACTGGGAGGACTGGGGGGTTTTGTGTGTGCAGAGCCTACTGATTTTGCTTCCTTTTCTACTGCTCTGCTGCAGTAGAAATTAAAATAATTTATGGAGGTGTGGAGTTCCTGTTGGCACTTGGGGTGGGTATTCAACATACTATGTATTGAAAATGCAGCACAAACTTATTGCATTTACTATCTGAATGGGAAACCTTTTTTTTTTAGCATTTAAAGGTATGTTTGTTAACTTTCAAGATTGTAACTGACTGCAGTTTGAGACCTCTGACAAGGGTTTTTTCTTTGCTTAAGCTCCTTGTTGTCCTTAATGATCAGATCACACAGTAACCCCTCTTCTTCCAGCCCTCCTTGTACTTCAGATTATTTAAAAGCTTGTTTATAGTCCAGATTTTAGAAGCGTGGTTTGCAATGTAAATAAACTATTAGTGACTACAAATCTTCTTTGCTCCTTTAGAGCACAGTGTTATGCACAGGTGAGGTTGGCACCTCTGGGTTTGGCTCAGCACCTCTTGTGAGCTCAGAGATTGTCCCCACCACCTCGCTGTACCTCCTGAAAAGGAAGATTCATTAACTCTCTGGAGACTGAGCTTGGTCTTGATTCTGGGCTGGAAATGCCCACAGGGTGCCTGATACCCATCCACCAGGGTCAGAGGGCTCTGGGTCTGTGCTCCTCACATGTGCCTGGAGGGGTCTGTCACCTCTCCTCCTAAGCTGTTTAGTTACCCTCCTGGCAAGAGGTCATCTTCTATCTCAGTGTTGCTCTGCCTGATGAAATCTGGTTCTTGGCTCTGGTGTGGGCTGTGTGAGTGGGAGGCAGTTGTCCTTCTTCCCCACACTGCAGCACCTATGTGCAGTGATCACCTCATCTCTGTTGAGTAAATAGTAGGAGCAAATAGTTTGATCTCCATTAACTTTCATGTTTTTCAGGCTTTTACAGCTACTGGATCACTTTTGTGTCCACCCTGGGACTCTCCCTCCATTCCTGTTCTTGCCTTGGCTCTGGTGCCTTCCCATGGGGTCTGCTCCTGCAGCAGGCAGAGCTCCTCACTGAAGTCACTCCTGGTTCTTTTCAATACTTTGTTGGCCTTTATGGCTACAGTTGTTATCCTGGGGGTTTATGATGGAGTTTCTCTGTTTTCACCTCCCACAGTCATGTGCTCTGGGCAGCAGGGACCTGGCCATCCCACCAGAGCCCATCCCACCAGAGCCCATCCCACCAGAGCCCATCCCACCAGAGCCCATCCCACCAGAGCCCATCCCACCAGACCATGTGCATCTTCAGTTGTGCCTTCAGCATCAGTACCTTGGGCTAGGAGGTTGTTGCCATCACAGGGCAGGTTCAGACCAAGAACCTGAGCAATACCATTGGGCCATGTCCTGCTGAATGGTAGTTTCATCTTAACAAATACACTTTGAGGAAGATAACTTGGATATAACAATTTATATACAAATACATATCCTGGACTCAATCTAGATATACTGTAATGGAAAAAGGTAACTATGTTGTATCATGCATTTCTGGGAACAAATGTCTGGAGTGGAGATGAAAATCTCACTTTTCCCAGCCCTGGAAGTGCTTGTCAAATCTGCTTCAAACCTCTCACCTAAGGAAACCTCACCTTCAGTCAGGTTTTCCTCAGTGCTCCTCTGTGCTGAGAAAATCAGAAATTTTTGTTTCAAGGTTTTAATTTTTTTTTTCCCAAAGTAAGTGTATTTCTTTGTCCGTCTGGCAGTGGACTGGTGGGATAGTTGGTCACTAACTCTTTTGTGACACTCCTTTGAGATTTCAGGTGAGCAAACCCAGGATTTCCAAGTTTCTTTTCCAACTGACTGCTTTCAGTTTGTTCACCTTCTCCTCAAAGACCTGTGTCCCCAAACTGGAAACATCAATCCAGATGGGTCATCACTGCCTTTCCAGAATGAAATCTGCCTTTATGCAATGTCATCCTTTTCCTGACCTGTGTTCAGTTTGGGGTTGTTGCTGTTGCCACACGTTGTTTTCTGCTTTATGATGCCTGCTAGTTATTCTCCACCTTCTGTTTATCCACTTGATTTCTCCATTCCGAGGGCAAGTTTGGACCGGACCTTACTGGATTTCATCTTTCTAATTTCAAACTTCTTTCTTCTTGATTGCTTCTGTCAGCCAGACTCATAAACGTGTCAATCAAACTCTCTGCATCATGCTTTTTTCTTGTTACAAGGTTTACTTTCCCCAAACTAGGGGAATTATCAGTAAAACAAGAATAAAATCTAATTGGAGTCAATGCTGTCAAAAGTGGTGTTCAGATATGCAGGAGGAAATAATTCAGAAAAGCACTCTAAATGCTAAATATGTATCAGTGTTCCTAATGGACCCTATGTGGCCTCTGTGAGGATTTTACAAAATGAGCTCCATGATGTGAGTATAGGTAATGCTTCTTATGCTGCATGACTTTAAAATATTGTGATACTTCTGCAAATGTTGCAGACAGCAAGAAAGCTAATTGGAGGAGAAAAAAGGGCAGTATGCATGTAAATAAAACAAATCAAAACAGGAATATAAACCCAGATATGGGCAAAAAAATGAATTGTGAAGCAGAGAGAACAGGTGTGAGTAACCATAACTGAAAATATAAAAACAAGTTCTGGCTTCTTGGTAGAAGAACCAGGAAAGAAATTAGAGGAAAACAGGAAAGGGAGGAAAAGGGGAGATCCTTTTTAAAAGTTAAAATGATTTTTGTTTTTTTTCTTTAATTAAATGGGGGAAATGAGAGCATGTTTTTTTTCCTAGCAGTGTTTCTACTCTAATCTAGAATTTAGCTCTTTCTTGGATGGAATAAAACTTTTATAGTCAATATATTAATATAATTAATATATTTATTAATATATTTATCATTCTGGTGTGCTCAGGTGCACACAGAGAGCACACATCAAACCCTAATGCTGCTCACCAGCCTCTCCTTCCTGGGATGTTCCTGGGATGCTTTTCCCATTCCTGCCACCTGCCCTCTTGCCTCTCTTGTGTTGCTGTGTACAGCTGGATCATCTGTGTCCAGACCTGTGGCTTTTCTTCTCTGTGAGAGATGTAAAATGTTTTCTGCTGGCAGATTACTGCTTTATTTACTCTTTCTTATCAGTCACAATATAACTGAGCCCCAGGCTTCCCATTGCTGAAGTGTGGATTGCAGACCATGAGATGACTGTCTGGTCCCGAATGATTTTCTGTCATCATGTAACAGGATGGAAGTTCTTTTTTTCTGAGAGGCTGAGCATGGACGGGCTCACAGAGGCAGTGCCAGTGCTGGAGGATCCATGCTCCAGCCTCCCTGCCCTGCTGGGGACACGTGTCCCCTCTTACACGTGCCACCCCTGTGGGTACCCAGAGCCCATGTGCTGCTCCAGGCATGGGCTGCTTTGCTCTCTGGGAGCAGCTTTCATTTGCCTGATGAACTTCAGGGTTTTTATTTACCTGCTCTCTCTCCAAGGCTTTCTTCTTATCCTAATTTTATTTAATTTGTTTTCTCTGTCTTTTCATTTGAAGTTTGTGTTGTAAAAATTGATCAGGTTTCTGGCCCCCTGGCTGCCTCCCACTCCTCCTCCAGTCTTCAGTGTGAGCCTGATCTAATTCTGAGTCAGATGCCATCTCAGCTGTGATTATCCAGCTGGTGCTGCTGACTGGTGATCTTCCCTGCCCAGCAGCAGTCTCTGCTTTGCCCAGGAGGCCCTATGGCTCCTCATCCTTCAGGCTGAGCCTGTAGCTCTTGGAAGGTTTGTCCTTTTTGGGGACATTGTCTTTCTAGGGACCATCCTGGATGCAGATCTACATGCTATCCAGTCCCTTCAGAAGACCATCCCTCAGTGCTGGCCAGACCAGTGGCCAGGCTGACCACCTCTTCCCCAAGAGGACCAGCTCTGTCCTGTTATGTCTGCTCAAGATTGCACCATTCAGCATTACTCCATCTGGACAATGTGGACAAGTAACATCCTCACTGATATGTCTCCCCTCTCTCCTGTGTCTGAGGTGCTCTTTTTCCCAGGTACTGACCACCCATGGGCCTTGCACTCAGCTCCCTGTCACAAGTAACCATGACTTGATCTCTTAAGGCATGTTTAGTGGTACTGGGAGGTTTCTTTTCAGGTGGCATCATGGCTCTGGCCAAATCTGTCATTCTTCTCTTGCAGAATCTTTTTTCTGGACTTTCTGGAGATGTCTCCAGCCCACCTTTCCTCTCTGCAGGAAGCTGAAGCTCATTCCCCGGGGCCTTTCTGCAGCACAACAAGTTCATGGAAATTGTAACCCCTGGGATGTTGCACTTTTTGGCCTGCAAGTGTCATAGCAAGGTGTAGGACAGGTGACATCCCATGCCAAGGCTGCTCTTGGTGTTTGTGCCATGACTTGGATTAACACACCACTGTTCTCCTTATAGCCTGTGCTAATGGTTATCAGCCGTGCTGACATCAGTCCTGATGAAGGTGAGATTCCCTCCTCAGCATCTGGAGGTCACACTTCTCCTCCAGCTCAAAGGCTTCCTGAGTGTAATGGCTGCATGGTGCCTCCTTAAGGTTTGTCCTTGCTTCCCAGAAACATTCAGAGTTCAAAAGACCCTACTCCCCTTGACAGAGATCATAGCATCATCCACCTCTCTTTGGATCATTCTGTGATGCAGCTCATCTGGAGAATCATTTTGTCTTCCCAGCAGCTCCATGTGCCTCATATGAAAATCCTGATAAAGTTCCATCTCTCTTCACCTAGAGCTGAATGGTTGCAGCTTTGGACATTTGTTGTTTCTCATGTATGTTTCCCTGTGCCTGTGGTTATTAGCAGATGCTCCCTCGTGACTGCCAGAATTCTTGTCCAGCTGCCAGGAGTCTTGTAAAGTGCCTCTTCACAGAATCACAGAATTGTCAGGGACCTCTAGAGATCATCCAGTCCAACTCTCCCATGAAAGCAGGATCACCCAGAGCACATTACCCAGGACTGCATCCAGGTGGGGTTTTAATATCTCCAGGGAAGGGGACTCCACAACTTCCCTGGGCAGCCTGTGCCAGTGCCTTGTCACCCTCACAATAAAGAAGTTTTTTATTGTGTTTAAATGGAACTTCCCATGTTCCAGCTTGTGCCTGGTGCCCCTCATCCTGTCACTGGGAACTACTGAGAAGAGTCTGGCTCCATCTTTCTTGCACTTACCCTTTAGATACTTGTAAACATTGATAAGATCTCTCCTCAGCCTTCTCTTCTCCAGGATAAAGAGTCCCAGCTCTCTCAGCCTTTTCTCACCAGAGACATGCCCCCAGTCATCTTTGTTGCCCTTCTCTGGACTTTTTCCAGCAGTTCCCTGTCTCTCTTGAGCTGGGGAGCCCAGCACTGGATGCAGTGTTCCATCTGTGGCCTCACCTGGGCAGAGTAGAGGGAGAGAATGACCTCTCTTGACCTACTGGCCAGACTCCTCTTTATGCAGCCCAGGCTTCTGTTGGCCTTCCTGGCCCATAGATAATTTACTGTCTACCAGCACCCCCTTCTGAGCCAAGGGCTTAGTGTGTGGTGCATAGAAATCATCAATACTTGTTTAGACTGGAGGTTGGGTGTCCCAGGAGGGTCTGCAGGCACAGGGGGGGTTGGGGCTTCCTGTGTCCCAGATCAGCCTGGTGGCTCCTGCACAGGAGGTCTGTCTGGTGCTTCCAGGAGGTGTTGGGTCTACAGTGTTGTCATGCCATGCCTGACCCGGGTGACACTCCCTGGAGGCATCAGACTGGCTGCATCTGTGCAGGGTGATGGCAGCACGTGCTGCTGGGAACACACCGAGAGCTTCTGCTCATGTGGCAGCCCAGATGGAGCTGCCATATGTGAGCGGTGGGATTGACCTAGTAGGACTGCCAGATTTCTGGAAGTCTAGAAAAAATACAGAGCATGCTTGAAGTCTGCCTGGCCAAGTTGAAAGTAGACAACTCTGAAAAAAGTCCAGACACAGAGCAGTGCTACCTGCTTGAATAAAGTGTGGTGAGTGAGGGAGATGTCCTGTTCCCTGCTGTCTGGGGCAGTGGAGAGGTGGAAGATCATCAGCTGAGGAAAGCCTCAATAATTGGAGGAGCCTTGGGTAAGGTGATACCAAAATAGTTGACAACAGTCTGGCATCTTGATAGATGCTTCTCAGGGTCTGAGGAGAGCTGAGTAGTTTGACTGTGTTTTGACACTGACTTGGCTGCTTTCCCCCCATCAGCCCTTTTACATTCCTCCTCTACTGAAGGTCTGCTCCATCCTTGCCCAGCAGCACTGCTGATGTTCCCTTCCTTCTTGCCACATCATCTCCTAGAGCCACTGCCTCCCTCCTGGCTCTGCTCCTGCCCTTGCTGTGACAGGAGCTGTCACTGCTCCTGGTGCCTTTTGCAGGTTGGTGACAGTGACATTCTGGACTTCTCTAATGGCTGCAGTCTGCACCTTAGAGATACCCAGGAGAGCTTGATATGGAGCAAACAACATGGTGGCGTGATTGATTTGGGAAGAACCTTTAATTTCTCAAGGTAGAGGTTCTGGTGGGTGTTGGTGTGACAATACCTGAGTGCAGCAGTGTTACTAGAGCCAGTCTGGCACCTACTCAATGTTCTTCTGTCCTTCATCCAGGTAACCCCCTTTTGAAGATACCAGAATGTGAATTCCCACCACTGAACCTGATCTCTTTGCCGCCACCTCTTCCTTTTTCTTCACATTTAATGAAATCACCTTTCATGTCAAGGGGATGCTTCCCTCAGCTCAGATACATATGGCTGGGAGCCTGAGCTACCTGATATGTTTTGCTACTCCTTTCTTCCAGTTTCCCACTCTCCCCTTTGGGGCCTTTACGAGGTGCTGTCCCCAGTGCTGGTAGCCTGTCTGTGAGCTTTGCATGCCACAGGACCCATTCCTTCCTCCTCATGCAGGAATGGTGCTTTACCATGGATATTTTTAAGAAATAAAGAGCAGATGTCCCAGCAGTGTCCGTATTTGTGAGGATAAATTCAAGGTAATTGTAGGCCCTGTCATTGCACCAGAAAATTGGCTCTGTTTGTGGTTTTTTTTTTTAAAATTTTCAGGCTAGCTTTCCATGATGTTTCCCATGTAAAATACCATGTTGCAGGTTGGCCAGGGCTCTTCTCCCTGGAGATGTTCCTATCTGAGCCCTTCACAGTACGTGGGTGCAGAGGGGCTTGGGCTACAGGGCTCCTTTCCTGTCTGCTGAGAGCCCTGAGGTGCCACCTCTGTGCTCCTGCTCCCAGTGGAGCAATTCTTCATGGAATGTGAGCTTGGTCTGAGCACTTTGATCCTACCCCTTTGAGATTCCTTGTGGAGCTGAAAGATGTGGTGTCTTCCCATGGCCTCATCCACCTGAGATCCACCTTTGCTCTCCATCATCTGTCACAGTTCAGTGCAGGGAATCCCAGAGAGTCACAGAATATTAGGGGCTTGAAGGCACATCTGGAAGTCTTGTGCAGCCCCCTAAAATATCAGATCCTTTATTACAAATACACAGTGACAATGCAGAACAAGAAAAATTATATATATGATAAGACCAAGCCTTGGCCAGGTAAGTGCCATGGTGTAAAGTTGTGTAACTGGTCTCTGCATGTCTTTGATTTACCTTTGGTGGCAAACCAAGTGATTGCAAACCTCTGTGAGGAACCTGTGCTCTGGGGAGCAAGGGGGCAGCAGCCCCAGCCAGCTGTGCCCATGGCCTTGGCAGTGTGGGGATAAGGTCCTTGGCTTCTCTTCTGTAAATCTTGGACACCCTGAGTGGTTTGGAAGCTGGGCTGGGGGTAGCTGACATGATCCCATGTCCTCTGGTGTGATGTGCAGCACTTGCATCAGCTTGCCAACAGGTCCCTGAGTCCCCCTGGGCATGCTGGTGCTGCATTGGTGGTGAGTCCTGGTGGTTTGTTATCCAGGTCTGTGTCCCTGGAGGGGCTGGAGGATCTCCCCTGCAGTATCACACCGTGGAGTGGGCTTTTATTTTTTTGTTACATGTATTTTTTCTAGAACTTCTATCCAGGGACCCTGGGTCAGATCTTGGTGCTACAGCTCTTACCAGGAATTTTAAATTATTTTTCTGCTGTTGACTTTTAAGGCCTTATAAGCACACTGACATACCATGCCACCCAACCTGTTCCACGTCCTCCTCCTTTCTTTTGACATTTCCGACTTTGCATAAAAAGATAAAAATAGGCAAATTGCTGCTAGATTAAAAAGCATTCTTGTTTTGATATTGTGCTACGGAGTGACTCAAGGTGCTGCAGCATTCCAGAAAATAACCCTGTGCTGTGGCCACCATGTGGCTGTACCTCTTGTGCCACCTGAACGTGGATTTTCACAGCTCATCCTGTGGCGTGTGGAAGGACAGAATCTGCATCTGTGACACCAGAAGACAGGATGAGAAATGCCCTCCACACAGTGTCTGCTGGCTCTGTGACATCTCCAGGTTAAGTAGCATGGTTGTGATCATAGAATGGATGAAGTTGGAAGGGACCTTAGAGATATCTCCTCCAACCCCCCTGCCATGGGCAGGGGCACCTCTCATCCAGCCCAGGTTGCTCCAAGCCTCCTCCAACCTGGCCTTGAACACCTCCAGGGAGGGGGCAGCCACAACTTCTCTGGGCAATCTCTTCCAGAGTCTCAGCACCTCCTCCTGAAGAACTTCTTCCTCAGATCCAGGCTGAACCTCTTCTGCTTCAGTTTCAAACCATTTCCCCTTCTCCTCTCACTGGACACTCTTAGGAAAAGTCCCTCTCCAGCCATCCAGTAGTCTCTTCAGGTACTGGAAAGCAGCTCTAAGGTCCCCCTGGAGTCCTCTCTTCTCCAGGCTGAACAATACCAGGTCCCTCAGCCTCTCCAGGTAGCAGAGGTGCTTCAGAGGTGCTGGACCATCTTTGTGTCCCTCTTCTGGACTTGTTCCAAGAGATCCATGTTCTTCTGGTGCGGGTACCAGAACTGGACACAGTACTCAAGGTGGGGTCTCACAAGAGCAGAGTAGGGGGGAAGAATCACCTCTCTTGATCTGCTGGCCATGCTCCTCTTTATGCATAATTGAGTTTAAGGTGGCATTTCTGTGTGGGACATCTGGCTTATTGCTTAAAATTAGATCATTTGTCTTCTCTGGAGAAGTCAGAATGTTTTTTTTCTGATAGGCACCAATTCCTCCCACGTTGGGATGTAAGCATTAAAATTGGTAGCTGTGAATTTTTTTTTTAAAATAAGATATATCTTTTCAGGAGTTTCCATCCTCGAGACTTCCTTTTCTTGTTTACCTCCAAAGCTGTTGCTTTTAATAAGTTCATGGTTGTGGTCTGTCATGTGGTCTCTCCAGCAGTCTCTTCTCTCAAGGTCCCTTCCAACCTCAAACATTCTGTGATTCTCTGATATCCAGCCAACGAGACTCCCCATTTGTGCTTCGAATTTGGGTTTTTCCCAGAGACAGTGGATCATACATTGGTTGTTTGAGGCACTTTGAAGTTAAAATGCTTTTTCTAAGCTCCTTCTTTCCAATCGCTTGTCAATTTGGTTACTTTTGCTTTCAGATCTCCCCAAACTCTCATCATTTGCCCTTCTGTACAAAAGCTTTCCTTGCCTGCTCCAAGACTGTGAGTTCTGGGAGGACAGACCTTGGAAATGGGCACGTATATGTAAGGAGAGATAGAGAAGAATCACAATTTGAAGCAGACTTGGGGGAAGACAGAAGTTTTACTTGATTTTCTCTGCTGCTGTGGCCTGATTTCCCAAATGCAGAAGGCAGGTTTCCTTCCTTCCAGCCATCGCCGATTGCTCCAGCTGAGATTGAGCATGAATGCCTGGGGGAGTGGAGTCACACAAATGTTGTTGAGCTGAGGATAGTAAGAGTATTTCTGCTGATAAAGGATGATAGTAGAGAGGTTTGCATGCTCTACTGAGTCACCAAGTTAAATATATCCCTTCGTCACAAGTTAGTGGCAAAATACAAATGATCCTCGTTTCCAGAAGCTGTTCTGGTAGGAGGGCAGGGAAGCTGGAGCTTCCAGCAGTGTTCCCGACTTCCTTGGTATCTGGGAGGGTTTGGTTCCTGCTGCCTGATCAGTTTGACTCTAATACCAACCCAAACTTAATAAGAAAAGAGGGTGTGGGGTGTGATGGTCCCAGCAGAACCAGCCTCTGTGTCTCTGAGCAGCAGCACTTTGTTTTCACACAGGAATCAACTTGCTCCGGTTGCTTCTTGTTCCCAAATCAGCTGTAGGTGCTGGTGGATGAAGACACCATCCTGAGAGGCTCATCAGGGACTGGGAGGGGTGGGAAGGGCAGAGGTGGCTGTGGAGGCAGGACTCCAGAGCAGCTTTTCCACTTTAATGTCCTGAGGGCTAGTGATGGATTTCATGTGCTCCTACCCATCTCACTCTGGTTCTTCTACATCTTAAAAGAATACTCTTGGATCTTGTTCTGAAAATACGGGGTTCTTCTGCCTTATCAGCTGTGATGCAGTGCTGGTTTGTTTTTTTTTCCCCAGGTGTGTTAGAAATGGAGTTCCAGGGATGTCAGTAGTCTGTTGGCTCAGGAGTCTCTCTGGCTTCAGGAGTGCATCAGGCTCTCTTCTCTTAGTGTGTGTGAACCTCCCTTTGTGTTGATCCCCAGCTGTTCTGCAGTTCTGTAGGACATGAGCACCTTCAGAAGCATTTGCTGGAGTAAGGCAGGCTGGTGTTCCCCTGACATATTGCTGGCAGACCCACTTTTTCCTTGTTCTTTTGAGTTTTTCAAGGAAGAGAGAGACTACAGGATAGGTGGTGGGCAGAGCAGTATTTAATGTTGGTCTGAGGTGCCATGAGTTTACCAGAGCAAGGTGCTCTTCTGAGTGCTGGGAGGAAGTGGTTCCTCAGCTGTGAGTTTGTTCCGTGGGACTGTGCAGGGAGTTTGGCTGCTGGTCAGTCACCTTTAGTCAGCTAACTGCCTCTCCCTGAGAAGACTGGAGAGCATCTTGTAAGCACCAGCAAGACCTAAGGTTAACTCCCAGGTGGTGTTTAGCAGATCCCCACCAGGCTGGGGCCAGGGGAAAGCTGATCTCCCAGCCATTTGCTACCCTCCCATGGCACAAGCCATGAACAGATGCTCTCCTGGCAGGGCTGGGAGTGTGTTCTCACTCTGGGTACTGGGTCAGCTGGGGCAGAAGAGTCCTTGGCTCTGTGTCAAACACCCCTGGAAAGCAGCTGTTTGTCCATATGGTGTCACCCGTGCTGGCCAGCACAGGACTGGGGCCTCTCAGAGTCGCTCAGTTCTCTCCCCTCCTTCTCTTTGCAGGTGGCCATCATTGCAGGAAATTTTGAGTTGGCTGAAATCATCAAAACCCACAAAGAGTCCGATGTTGGTGAGTCTCACCCTTTCTTTTTTTTCCCCCTTTTCCTACTTTCTGATCTTGCTGTGGAGCCCGGGGCCGTGAGCCAGGGGTGTCCTGGTGCTGCCTGCAGTGCTCAGGGGGAGCTGCAGCTTCCACCTCCTCTGGGATTTTGGGAGTGGCAGGACCCATCCACTTCCCTTCTGGGACCACCAGTGTCCAGTTTGTTTATTCAGCCTGGCACTTGCTGAGATTGCCAAGCTAAAGAATCAGCCAAACCATTAGTCCAGAGCTGAAAAACTCTTCTGTAAAATCCCTTTTTCTCTCTCTTTGTACCCTTGGGGCCATTTCATCCAAGAGATGCTCTCCTGCTAAGGCTCCTGCCTGGGCTTGGAGCAAAGAGGGGACAACCTCTGCCCTAGCAGTGGTAGTGGTTATGGAGCTGCCCCATCCTTAAGCTTCCCTATGTGAAGGAACGAAGCAGCAGCTGTTCTGATTGGACTTACTTCTTTATGGAGGATTAGTTTGGATTTTCTGGTCACCCTTTTACTTTGTGCCTTTTCTTCTGTCCTTCTGTGGTGCAGATATCATCGTGCAATATATTGTAAGCCATGCAACACTTAAGTTTTAGGTCAGATATAAAATGAAAACTTGTTGAGTTTTCTTCAATTATTCTGAGGGGTGTGTTATTCCAGAGCTCTCTAGAACAGCAGAGGAACCAGAATAAAGACTTAATTCTCAGCATGCGTGCCTATACAGAATGTACAAAGTCATCAGGTCAGCAGCTGAAAAAAGACTTGTGGAGGTTAAAACAGCCAGCAAGCGTTGGGCTTGGTTCTTGGAAGTGTCTGTGACTTTGGAAACCTGGGCCCCAAGACATCCTTTATCACTTCTCAGCTGGTTGTCATTGACGAGACAGCTGCTGAGAATTTGTGGGAAGGTAGGAGTCAGAAAGGGCATGGGGAAAAGCCTGAAAATTCCTTGTATGAAGACATGGATCTCTAGAGACAGGTCCAGAGGAGGCCCTGGAGCTGCTGGGAGGGCTGGAGCAGCTCTGCTCTGGAGCCAGGCTGAGAGAGTTGGGGGTGTTCAGCCTGGAGAAGAGAAGGCTGCAATGGGGAGACCTTAGAGCACCTTCCAGTGCCTGAAGGGGCTCCAGGAAAGCTGGGGAGGGACTGGGGACAAGGGCCTGGAGGGATGGGATGAGGGGGAAGGGTTTCCAGCTGCAAGAGGGGAGATGGAGAGGAGATCTTGGTCAGAAATTCTTTGGGGTGAGGGTGCTGAGCCCCTGGGTGCCCAGGTTGCCCCCAGAAGCTGTGGCTGCCCCATCCCTGGAGGTGTTGAAGGTTGGATGGGGCTTGGAGCCCCCTAGGCTGGTGGGAGGGGTCCCTGCTCTACTGCAGGGAGAATTAGACTGGATGAGCTGATTCTAAGGTCCTTTTTAACCCAAACAGTTCTGTAGTTGACTGTGTCTGTAGTAAGCAGTGCTTAGTAGAAAGTCACACCATGAAATGGAGAGGAAAGTGGCTGTTTTTACTGTGAAAGGGATTTTGGAGTAAATGACATCCAAAGGTCCCTTCCAGCCTAAATTCTTCCACGATTGAATCTGAATCTGTGATTGACTGGCTCAATTATTTTTGTTGAAAAGGAATAAGGAAAAAGGACATGAAAATGTGTCAGGTAGGATGAATTGTTTGTGTTTTACTTGTGGCTGTTTCTATAAAATAGGTCAGGTAACAGTTGTGAAGTGGCTTGACCAGCAGGTCCAGATGGTGTCCACCTGGGGTCAAGGCAACGTCCCCAGCAAGGAGAAATTGTTGTTTGAAGTTCATTAAGGACTGGGACGTGTGAGTGTTGGGCTGGAGGAGAGCAGACTGTGGCCTTATGCAGGTGTATGAGGGGGGGGCAGGGCTGGGTCTGGCTCATTCTTTGGTTGTTCTACCAAGTCAGTTGAAGACTGAATCCAAGAATCTGGCAGGAAAGGACAGCACAGGGCAGAGTTGTCAGTGGTGGTTCTTGGAGAAATCTTCAGTTCCCAGTGCTAGGCTGTGAGATGAGAATTGGTGGCCCCAGCATCAGGAATGGTTGGAGGGGCTGTGCTGTGTGAAGCTGTGGGAGGAAGGATGGTGAGCAGCAGCTTTCCCTTTGTTTTGCAGGACAGCCCTTACCTGCCAGGCTCCTGAGCACTCACCAGGGTGTCTGGGTCCAGAGCACTCCTCCAGGTGGAGCTGGCTGTCCCCACCTGCTGTGCCCAGAGGGCGTGAACTAAATTTCTTTGGGTGAAGATAACCCAGAAACTGTGTTCCAGAAAGATACCTGCTTGCTCCATCTGGGGATGTGCATTTATTGGTCTAGCCAGGGGCAGCACCATTTGAAGAAAGATGCCCAGTGAGGACACGGGGTGGTCAGTGGCAGCTGCAGGACTTCTCGTGCTGGCTTTGCTCTGCTCCCCTGTGCACAGGTCCCTGCTCTGTGCCCTCCATCCCTTCACAGAGACCCAGAGCTTCTGCTTTCCTCACAGCCATCAGCACTGGGGCCAAGGAAAGCCAGAGGGGAAGGCTGCAGATTTGGGAGGGGCTCCTACAGGCAGAGCAGAGCCTGGTCTCCAAGCTTTCCAGGAGGGTTTGGAGATGCTCACAGGCAATGCCCTGTGGAGATGCCTGGGCCACCTACTCTGGCAGCCTGGAGTTGGTTTGCAGGGGCTGTGGAGGGAGAGCTCACTCCAGGGTGGTCCTGAGCTGGAGATGGCAATGGGGAACAGGGTCTGTGGTCAGCAGGAGCCCCAGGGGCTGGGCAATGGCAAGTAATGCAAACAGGATGAACCTTGGGGCCTCTCAGCCACTTTCAGCCTCCTGGCATTGCCATTTGCTTGCCCCATTGGTGTCCAGCTCTTAAATCCATACCCAGATTTACCAGTCAAATGTGTAAGTCCACTCAACAAATCCAGGTGGGCACCACGTTACCCCCAGTTCATTAAAACATTTGCAGTGATGTTAATTGCATGTTGGTTTTTTGTCAGTTGGACCCCATGCCAGCTGCTCAGTAATTTTTCATGATCCTTCTTTTTGGCAAGTTTTCTTAGTCTACAAGTTTTAAAGTATTTTTTTTCAGCTAATTAGTAGCTGTCTGCACTTTGTCATTGTGATGACACAAATGCTGCTTCCTGCTTCTTTTAGAGCACAATTCTGCATCTACAAAACAACCCAGAAGCTGGAGGGGGGAGGGTTGGGGTTTTTTGATTTTTTTTTTTTTTTTTGAGTTTTCTGCATTATACAAACCATCTTTTTTTCTTTATTGTTTTTAGCTCCCCTTATCGGTTTTGAGTGCATGGAAACTTCATATTAACCTCAGTTATTTTCCATAGTGACAGAATAAATATGTTCTGTAGTTCCAGTGGATGTCTTCATTTTGCCACTCTTGTCCAAACAGGCATTTAACCCTCATTTCTTTATTTCATAACTGTGGTTTTATAACTTTTGTTTGCTAAGTTTTAAAAGCTCCTGCTTTTAATTCATGTTTTCTCTCCCTACATGGAAGTGGATGTGGAGGAACAGTAGAATGGTAGAACATGAATGCAATACTGAGAAATCAGCCTGAAGCATCACATGTCTGTAGGTCTGGTTGGGGCTTTCTTCTTTTTCCATACACAGAGTGTAATCAGGTCATGATTCCTGGTCACTAAGCAACCACCAACCCCAAGGCAAAGGAATTAATTAATTATCAGGCATAACGAGGCCCAAACCAGTTACTCCATGTTATAGGGAAGACACTTTTGGTGAAGGACCACCTGCAGCTCTGAGATCCCCAGGCTTTGTTGGCCAAACTGAAGTGCACCACAACAACATTTTTTTCCTTACATGTCCAGGTAGGGTGGGAAGTCACTTGTCCCCCTCTGGTCTCTGCCTTTGGGAGATGGTAAAGTCTTGGCCCATGTCTGCTCGAGACCTACAGCTCTGGCACACCCTCAGCTTTATGGGCAGCATTGCTGGCAGAACCCTTCTCTCTCTTGCTATTTTGGGGTGGAATTTTTCAAGGTATTCAGGCATATGAAGACGTGGATTGGAAATAGCAAATGTCAGAAAACAACCTGATTCCTGAGCTTCTCGTTAGGTGTCTGTCCCAGGTGGAAGGATAAGCAGTGCATGTCACAGAATGGTTTGGGTTGGAAGGGACCTTACAGTTCACCCCCAGTGCCACCCCTGCCATGGGCAGGGACGCCCCCCCCAGCCCAGGGGGCTCCAAGCCCCATCCAACCTTCAACACCTCCAGGGATGGGGCAGCCACAGCTTCTGGGGGCAACCTGGGCCAGGGGCTCAGCACCTTCTTTTTAAAAAGTTCCTTACTTAGGTTCAATCTAAATCTACCCCCTCTCACCAATGACATTTGGCCAAGGTCATTGCACCAGTCTTTTTGTCACCTGTGTTTTTATTGCCAACAATCTATATTTTTTTCAAAATCATTGATAAAGACAAAACTATAAGTACTGCTGTACCAGGAACTGACTGGGTAATATTAGAAGCATTCCCAACTATTGTTCTCTACTAACAGTACATTATTCTGTCGGGTACAATGACAACTTGTCCACTCATAGCATGTAGCCAGAGAGAGTATCAGAGGGGCAACAGCTTCACCCAAGCTTATGGTGTCAGCAGATATTTCTGTCAGTGAGTTCTGAGCTCTTAAAGCCATCCTGGTTGATAGAAATTAAATTCTCATTGCCTTTTATTAATTGAAAAGTCTCCTGTTTCAGTTTCTCCAGGCTTTTCCTATAAATGATGTGAAGCCAAGCTCCATACTGTTATCAGAATCGTCACACCGAGCCTTCCAGAGCTGCTCTCCATCTCTGGAGCTTTTGAAGGAGTGTTATAAATACTCTGGGAGCTGGACTGCAGATTCTTTTGAACTTTGCTGCAGAAGTTTTTGACCTGCTAATTTGAATGTACATAACTGAGCACGTGTCAGTTACTGCTGTCCCTGGAATTGTGGGAGAAATTTTAAATGCTCCATTTTGGTCTTGGGTGCATTTTTTTTGCCAGTGTGGAGGTATGCATAAGAATTATTTTCAAAGAAAGATAAGAAATACGTATTAGATTTTTTCTGATTTTCTGTTCCCATAATTTTCAATTCCATTTTTGCTGCCTGTAACAGACCTGAGCAGTTGTTGGGGTTTTCTCTGGGGGCAGGGAGGTTGAGCAGTGGCCTGATCATCCAAGCAAGACCCTTGGGGTGCTGCATGTAACAAGGTGAAAAAGAGTCATGAAAAATTCACCAATCTCTTGCAAAGAAATATTTCCAGTGTCGAGATGCATTAGGCTGATAGATTTTATCTGAAGAGAAAGGCTAAAAATCTCATATCAGAAGAGCACTCACAGGTGAGTTGCCAGCACAGCTGAGAATCGCTCATAGGGGAAAATGAGCAGGTTTAATTAACATGTATTTTTAGCAATTTCAAATTGAGTTTTATAAATGCAGAGTAAAACCTGTGTGCAGCTGTGCAGGACTGGTGCTGAGCAGGATGAGGTGGGAGCCACATTCAGGAGGGGCAGGGGAAGGGAAGGGAGTGACTCCGAGGGACCACGTCCAGTGTCAGGTGTGAAGATCCATATCTGAGATGGTTGGAGAAGTTTTTCTAATTAAAAAAAAAAAAAAAAAGAAAGAAAAAGAGATTGTAATTACTTCTGGTGGACTGCTGCTCAGTACTGGGGTGAATTACCAGCTCCCTCTGTGGAGCTGAGAGGTTCTGGTATGCTACATCATCTCATCCTTTTCCTTTAGTTTTTTTTTCTAGATAAAAAAACAAACCTGGAAGGTCTCTTGGAGTGGCCTCTGCCCTGGGCACCCACTGCCACATGAGAGGCTGTGTGCCTTCTCCAGTTTGCTTTGTAATTTTCCACTATTAAAATGTAAATGTGGCCTCTTGGCTCCACTGTGGAGGCATTTGCACTCCGTGGGCTTTTGCTCTTTTACATGAATATTTAACATGGAGCCAGCCCATCTAAATAACCTCTGAGTGTTGATTACACGTTGGCTCATTACCCACAGCTTGAGGCTGTTGGGAGCGTGGTCCAGGTGCCAGCACAGCTTGGTGGGATCTTCCGGGGAGCCCTGGCTGAGTCCTGCTCCCACCACCCTAATCCTGTAGCCATTCTCCAACCCGGGGCTGTGCAGTTCCCATCCTGGAGGGCAGGGAGGGGAAAGAGGAGCTCGGATGGACCAGGCTGGGGCAGGCTTGTGTGGCTTTGAGCATTGCTGTCATGGTAACTGGAGTGATTCATTCTGCTGCCAGGAGCCCAGTAAACATACTTTGATTAAACTCTTGAGAAGGTATAGAAAAGAATCTTCAAAGCTGATTGTATGAACTGCACAAAGTTGGTTTTTTTTTTATTGCTTTTACTTCCCTCCCTTCTCTGCTGGGGACAGTAGGTTCTGGGGGATGGGGAGAGGAAACCTTCCTCAGATACTGGCTAGAAGACAGCAGCCTAAAACTGTCCTATCTCTGGTGCCTGGTGGCTGGAGCTCAGGCTCAGCAGTTTGGTTTTTGTTGTTACCATCTTCGAGCAGGTTGAGGAGCAGGGGGTAGCTGTGGGCATGGCTCAAGCATGCCTCAGGCACCCTGGGACTCTGATGGTGTTCCGGGCACCATGGCCCAATAGAGCACCTGGGAGCCTCCTGGACAGGATCTCACCTGCCAGACCAGGCTCATCAGCTCATCCCATCATCAACTGCTGCCACAGTAAACTGCCTGCACAAAGCTTGAGTCTCCATGCTGAGGCTTGGCACGAGGTGCTGCTGGGGAGCAGCTCCTCAGGCCTCATGTCTGGTCCATGGGTCTGTCTCTGCTCCCCTGTCCCTTCTTGGAGGCCAGGGAAGAGCATCTGTCCTGGCTGGATGCTCTGCTCCCCCAGCCTGCAGGGGATGGTGGCCATGTCCCCCTGTCCTGGGGGGCAACCCAAGGGCTTTGTCCACTGGTCCACCTTGTTCCTGCCTGTATTCCTGCCCCTTACTTTTGCACAGGTCTGGTTTTCATTGACCCAGGACACAAACCACTCTTGTGGGGTTATACATTGCTTTTCTTCTGTGTGTGCTTTCCAGGAGGTGGTGTGTGGAGCTGCCCTGAGGGCTGGGAGCAGACAAGGGGACTGGAGAGGGACTTAGGACAAGGGCCTGGAGAGAGGGGATGAGGGGGAAGGGTTTCCAGCTGCAGGAAGGGAGAGGGAGAGGAGATCTTGGGGAGAAACTCTTTGGGGTGAGGGTGCTGAGCCTCTGTTCCAGGCTGCCCCGAGAAGCTGTGGCTGCCCCATCCCTGGAGGTGTTGAAGGGGTTGGATGGGGCTTGGAGCCCCCTGGGCTGGTGGGAGGTGTTGGTAGTAGTGGTCAGAACCAGATGACCTTTAAGATCTCTTCCAACTCAAGACGTTCCATGATTCTGAGGGGATGGGGGGGGTTTGCCTCTGCCTTCTGCTGTTGGGAAGCTGTTGGGTGAGAGACATCTCACATCTGGCAGCAGATGCCCAGCCTGCTGTGAGCCCTCCCCACCCCTCCTTTTCAGCTGCCTCCTTTCTGGTGAGGAGTAGGATTGCAATGCTTTGTGCTGCTGTGACAGTAGCCAGCAGGGGACACTGTGCTGGGTCCTGTGCTGGGGCTCACACAGAGGATGCAATGAGGAGAGCAGCATGAAGGAACCTTTGCTCAACATCTTTCTGAAAAGAAGAGGACGAAGCTCTCTATAAAGCTTAGGATGACCTAATTTTTGGTGGAATGAAGCTGCTTGAGGAGGTTGGTCCTGAGTGGAACAGGGATGGCAGCATCCTGGCCACCACCCTGCAGGACAGCTCATTTTGAAGACCTTAACTGGCCCTGGGATTGTTGCTCATTCTGGAGACCTGCAGGTAGCCACACAAATGTAATTTGGCTGCCATGAGGACAAGGACAGAATAACCAGAAAACCTCAGGCAAAAGCAGCGTGTCCATTGCTCACCTCTCCTGGGAAAGGTTGTTTTAAGAGCAGCATTAAGAGGACACCTGGAAGGCTGCAGCTCTGAGCCAGGCTCTGCTGTCAGTGTAGGCTGTGGTTGTCCTTTACCCACATCCCTGGCTTGTGTATGTGGTGGCCTCAAGTTTCTGTCTGCTACAGCCCCTGGACATATTCCTGGTGCCTTGTGCCAAATGCTGATCTGCTCCTGGACATCTCATGCAAACAAGCTCACCCGTAGCACCCTTCAGCACCTAAATGCCTCCACCTGGTTCCACTTTTGCTTCAGGATCTGTTCCACTGGTTTGCTCCAGCCCACATCCCATGCAATGTGGATATCTCTCGTCTCCTTTTTGCCATCTGCTCGTGGCACAGTCTTCTCTACCACATTTCTGCAATGTGCTACAGATTTTGTCTCCCTCTTGTTGTGTATCAAAGCCAAGAACATGGTTGTATCTCTCCAAATATATTTATCATGAGAGCAGACCAGGGCTTGTACTGCAACTGCACAGTGTAGCTTTCCAGGCTGTCTGGATGTATGTCTGTGCTTAGCTGAGGGCTCAGGAGGAGCTCTGGATTCTGGGGAGTGGAGTCCTGTGTTGCTCACATGAGCAGTAACTGTATTCTTGGTTGCTGTGAAGCTGTGTGGATGTCTGCTCATCCATGTGCACAGGGAAATCCAGGCTTTGCCAGACATGCCTTGTCACTTCTGGACCTCTAATTAGAGGCACCTGATCTTGGTCCAGTTGCCCTCCTGGCTGCAGAGTGTCCCTGAAATGGAACCAAAGCAATGTAGGTGCCAGAAGCTGAGCTCTGAAGTCAGGGCAGGTGAGGTTTCTATCTCCTGTAGCTCTGCTTTCAGGTTCCCCAGGGCTCTGCTGAGTCCCCCTGAGCACTCCCCTTGTGCCAGAAGAGGATCCCAAGGACCTTGGCTGCAGCTGCTTGGGTCAGGAGCTGTCAGAGTGTGTTTAAACACTTGGGAGTCTCAGGAACTTTGCAGTCTAAACTCATATTAGCTGGAAGGCTGTGCTCCTGTGATGGTACTGGAAAGCAGACTTTGTCACTCATTTTTGGACTCGTGGGACTCCCTTGGTGGTAAATCCCAGTGTAGAAGTGAAGCAGTTGGTCTGAGTCCCATGCCACACGTGGTTACTGTGTTCTGGGGGACAAATTAAAATGACACAGTGTGCAGGTATGTCCTCTTTCAAACTGCTTTACAGCAGCTGTAATGCTGTCCTTTCAAATTCTTCTGGAATTAAATACCTGGGAAGCTTTAGCTTTACAACCTGTGATGTGACCTGGAAACCTTCTCGTTTACTCCTGTAAATGCTCTGTTAGGTTGTGCTTCAGGGACTCTTGTACCTGCTGTGATGATGAATGAGAGAGTGTGCAGCAGAGCGGTCCCAGGCTGCTTTCTCCAGCCCCTCTACTCTTCCTTCTGCTGTGGATCTGAGACAGAGGTTGTGTTTTTCTTTGTTTTTTAAGGTAGATGCTATAATTTTGGTGTTGGAGGGGGGAGTAGTTCAGATACATAAGGTCATGCCTGCTCTTGCATGGAGTGTGGAAATAGGTGAGCAGGTGATTTATTTGACAGGCTGAATTAAAGCACTTGCCCTGACCTGTGTCAGGAATTATAAAGTACCTTCCCTTTCACCAGCGAGTCCTTGAGCCCCTGTTTGTGTCTCATTGCCCAGTAATTGGTGCTTGCTGTGAATGTCTTGCCAAGAACCGTGCCCATCTTTCCCCTCCCAACCAGACCCTGACCCATTTGACATCTCCCTGGTGGGAAGCCTGTGCTAGTCGCAGGGGGGGGTGGGGAGAGGGACAGATTTATTGGTTTCAGTTAAGCCAAGACAACCAGGAGCAGAGGACATCTAGCACAGACCAAAAAGATCTCCTGCCTGGTATGCTGCTTTCTTCCATTGCAAGATAAATCTCTGGGGTTATTTTGGTTTTCTTTTTCATTTTCCTTTTTTCCTTTTCTTTTGTCAGCTTGGTAAGAGCAGCTCACCAGTAGGAGCATTTTACAGAAACCTTCAATATGATCAGTTCCACATGCAGTTATGATTTTTTTTCTAAGCAATTAATATCAAGAAACTAATCATTAATTTATAAAACACACTAAAGCACCTCCCGTCTGAAGTTATCAACGTTGCACTCTTGCTTTCCTCTTTCTTTCTTTTGGTGTCAAGACTTATGATGCTGAGCACAACCATGCAGCAAAGAGTGATGAACCAGACCAGAACCTGAGCATGGGTCTGGCTGTGGTTCTGATGCTTTGAGAGGCCTTTTTTGCCATGACTCCTTGGAGTCATGGAAGTGCTGAGTGGGGAGTGTGGTGTGGTCTCTGTCTCTGTTGGGTGTAGAGCAGGGGTGGCACTGCTCACCTGCAAAGGGCTGACTGCTGCTGCTGGCTTCTCCCAGGACAAGGGGAAGAATGGTCCAGGCAGGTTTTTCAAGGTGTTGATTTTTTTCTCATTAAATATTTCATGTTTACCAAAGTGGTCCTATGGTATGGATCCAAACTTGGCCTTTCTCCAGCTATGCCATTGCCTACTGATGGAGCCCCACTGAGACACACCTCTCTGGGCCATTGCTGTTCCCCAGCCTAGGTGGAGCAGGCTCAGATGGACTCCTGTTTGGTTGATGCGATGAGCTCACAGCTTTTCTGAGGTTACAGTCCCCTGATCACTTGGTTTCACCCATGGTGTTGGTCCTGGGAAGCAGATCATGGTTATACTCATTTGTACAGTAATGACCAGTAAGTGCCTTGGCCTTCAGTTTGGAATGGTGTGCAGGCATGGGTTGGTGTACTTCCATCCCTAGGGAGCATTCTGTATTGTCACTAACAGTAATTCTGTACATTTTTCAAGTTCCTGTCTTGGCTTGGTTTGAAAACAATTCTTTTTAGCAAGAAACTTCTTTGTGTTTCAACTGACTATTTCTAATTTCTAACACTTTTTAGATCTGCCAGTTAGAATGAGGTGCATCCATTTAATATTTGCTTCTCTGATTTTTTAAAAAGTGGCTTTCTCTGAGCAGTGAGGTGTAGTACAAAATAAAATCTCTCCTGGAGGTGTGCTGTGTGTCTGGATGACCCATGATCTCAGCCAGCAGTCCTGGTCAGACAAACCTGCTCAGCATTGCCTGTGAAGTGGCTGGAGTTAGCCCTGACTGTGGCTTCCCCTCCAGCATATTGTGTTGGTAGGACAGGCTGCACAGCACCATCCTGCAGTCCTGACAACTCCAGATGTTGAACCCATGGCTTATTTTACCCCAGGGACTGCATCCCATTCGTGGCCCTTCCATCAGAGATCCCTCCTTCCCTTGGCCCCTGGGTCACCATTTTAACCTGTTTTTCCCATCGGGGTGACCTGGACATGAGGCTGGGGAGCTGGAACAAACTGCCACAGGGAGTGTGGACACTGCCAGCAGAAATTCCCCCACCATCTGGCAAAAACTCAAGGGAGAACAAATGCATTGCGTTGCTATGGCAATGGGAATATTTACAGCAGCCTGAAATTTTTGTACTTTGAACCTAAAATATTCCTCAGAAAAATATTCCAAGTGTAGCTGCACATCTGGGAGGTGCCTTCAAGATGTTGGGTCAAGGATGACACAGGTCTAAAGCCTTACTCAGAACTGGGCAGCATCCTACCCCAATGTCTGGCTACTCCCATCCTCTGCAGCCCCGTGGCCATCAGAGTGTGTTCAGGGCTCACGCACCTTTCTGCTAGTTGCCATGGGGGGGGTGGCCTTGGAAGGGCGAAGCCAGGGTTGACTCCTTGTTAGCACACCACTTCTGAGCATGTCTTTGAGCAGGAGACCTCTCCTTGCTTTGCCTGTCCCTTGCTTTTGCCTCTGTATTTGCACCAGGAATGGGCTGGATAGTCATAGAATCACAAGATGGTTTTGAGATGGAAGAGGCCTTAAACCTCATGCAGTGCCAGCCCTGCCATGGGCAGGGACACCTCCCACCAGCCCAGCTTGCTCCAAGCCCCATCCAACCTGGGCTGAGACACTGACAGAGATGGGGCAGCCACAGCTTCTCCTATTTGGGTTCCCCACTGGATCCTGCTACGTGTGTCAGACAACCTTTACGCATCTTCAGCTTCAAGGTGGATTCATTTTCAAGAAAATTCAGGAAAATACGTCTTTCCTGACCTGGGATTTGTGGTGCTACGACTGCACAGCAGAGCTCTCTTCCCCTGGGATCACATTGGGTTCCCTGTGTCCTCTCTTTCTCCCTCTGGAGAGCTGCAGGCAGAAGTGGGAGTGTGCATCTTCAGGTGGTTCCCTGAGGTCCATTGCTTCTGCACACTTCAGGAGCTGGGTGGAGTGTCAGGGAGGGCAGGGAGTAGCTGGTATTTTGTTCTGTATGTCGTATTTTCTAGACTTGCACTTGGCACATGCCTGAAGCCATGGATTCAGGCTTCTAAAACAGAAGAGTAAGCAGTGCTTGGGTTCCTGCTGCCATGGGCGTCCTATGCATGTGTCACCAGGTCTGAACCAGGGTGGCAGCTGGAGATGGGCTGGCAGGGTTCCTGCGAGTGGCCTGGCCTGGATGCCCATTCAGCAGCTCTCCCCAGTGCTTCCTGAGCTGCACCCTGCTCGGGCTCACCTGTCCTGTGTGCTCCCGGGGTGTTGAGAGCAAGCGGAGCTGTGTCCTCCTCTGCCCTGGCCATTCCTGCCCTCCCGGCCCTGCTCCACGTGCTTTCCCTGCCCTCCTGCTCCTCTACCATCTTCCAGCGCAGCCGTCCACACACCCGGTGCTCACTGCCTGCTGTCCCCCTCTCTCTTGCAGTGCCTTTCCGAGAGACCCCCAGCTACACCAAGCGGAGACGGATCCTGGGCTCCAGCGGCCTCTCCTCCCCGCGCATGCTGCAGCGCTCGGCCAGCGACAACAACCTGAAGGCAGAGAGCCGGGCCTCCTACTCGCCAGTGCCCTCGCTGCGCAGTTTGCCCCCACAGCTGCTGGCACAGATGCAGGAGGCGGCGGCTGCGGTGGCAGGGGACGGCAGCCTGGCCAGCTCCGGCAGCGCCCGCAGCGCCCACAGCCGCTCCCCGTCCCTGCAGCGGGTGCAGGAGGAGAAGGAGGCCGAGCTGCCCACGCTGCGGAGGAGCAGCCGTGGCAAGGCCAGGTAAGGAGCTGGGGGGAGGCAGAGCGTGGTTGGCCTGTGACACGGCCGGCGTGTGCCAAGGCACCACCGGAGCCCCTGTGAGACTGTGGGTGGGGAGTGGGGCTGGTGGAGCCTGACCTAGCCCTGCGTCCCACTGGGAGCACTGGGAGTGGGGTGGCCGGGGCCCAGAGCAGGGTTTTTCCTTCCATCTTCTCCCCAACTCTTGGTCTAATTGTGCACCTCAGAAAAATGGTAAGTACATCAATGCCGCGTTGCGTGTCGTTGCTATGACAATGAATGCATCTTGAAATCTAATGCTTTGAGATTGCACACTGCAGATGAGCCAACATCTAACGTGTCCAAACCAATCTGCAGTGGTTGTGGTTACTGGTGTTCTGCCTACAGGCCTGGGTGGTGGCATTGATCTGCTGAACCCTCCAGGCCAGCAGCAGCTGATGGACACCCTCACCCAACTCTCTGAGCAGGGTGGGGAAGCCTTCCTTGGGCTTTGGGTGGGCTCCACAGTCTGTGGGAGTGACATGGACCTGTCATTCATAGCATCATGGAATGGTTTGGGTGTGAAGGGATCTTGAAGTCTCCAACTCCCTGCCACGGGAAGGACACTTCCCACTGCACCAGACTGCTCAAAGCATCGTGCTGCTTGTTCTCCCATTGATCCCCATCACTCTCTGACACAAGCAATGGGAACATCAGCTCCTGCACTGCTCTACCATGGCCATTGGTTGCCTTTGGCTGGAAGCCAGGCTTGGGTACCTGTTCTGCTCCAGGGGGATGGCTGCTGCTCCCCTGAGGCAGCAGAGGTGCTGCTGGAGGGTCCTTTTGGACCCTGGGGTCGGTCTCTGCTCTCTGAAGCCCCTGTTAGTAGAGAGAAGAGACCCACAGCTGCTTTAAAGCAGCAACTGCTCAGGGCTAACAGGAAACTGGAACTGTGAGGCCAGAGAAGGGGGTTGGAAGAGTGGTTCCAGGTCTGGGTTAGAGCTGTGCCTTAAACCCAAGAATTGTGTTTAAGTGTTGAAGAACCAGTCTGCAGATGGCAGCTACTTAGATGAACTCCATAGCAGGAACAGCTCTGAGGCTCGTGGAGGTGATCTGAAGAACTTTGGGAAAAAGAAATATGTCAGTGAACTAAAAATGAATGAAAATAAATGTAAAATATCTACTAGAGGGGAAAAAATTTAACGACTTGGGTACCTGCTTAATGAATAGTTTAACTGAGGAAGAGCTGCAGGAAGCTTTCTAAATAGCTCAGTGGAGGCCTCTGCTCAATGTGGAGCTTCAGAGCAAAACGCCGTGATACGAGCTGACCTAACAGTGTGATGGAAACAGTCTCACCTGACAGTCATATGGAAGACAGTCCAATGCCTTGGTCAAAACCCAACAATGGCACCTGCAAGTGCATCATGCCAGGCTGGGCAGTGCTGGTCAGCAGGAGCAGCATGGGTTCAGGGGCTTGGGAGATGCAGTGAAAATGGTCAGGGATGAGAGAAAGAAAACAAAGTCTGCTTTGAAGAGGAAGAGATGAGTGGGATTGTTACCTTAGAAACAAGATGAATAGGAGGAAATCTGTTAAAAATGTTCAAAATAGGTAATGGTTTATCAGAGGCAAATGGGGAACCTCTGCCTGGTTGACAGCTGCAGGAGGAAGTGTGTGATGACACTGATGGCACACTCACGGGCCAGACAGAGCAGGGTTTTTCTCCACCCTGAAGTTAGTTCAGGAATTCACCACTTCAGGAACTTGCTGAAGCCAGGATCATGATGTGATTATGAAACCATCAGGAGATGGTGTGGGTAAAAAAACAAACCAAAAGAACTTACGGTGGGGTTTTTTTAAGTATTCTCAAATTTACCTGGTGTACCTAATGGCGAGGCAGGAGGAGAGTAGGGCAGGAAATCAAACCTTACACAACTGGGCAATTCCCAGTGAGGGGAGAGCAGGAGCAGGGCCGGGCATGGAGGTGCCCAGATCTGGGGCCTGCTGTGGGCAGCGGTGTGAGTGGGGTTTGCAAAACCTGTTCTGCAGTGCTATGGGTGTGCTGTGCTGCCAGCTCTGCCCCACTGCTGCTGCCCTCATGCCTGCCCACTTGCTGCCCGTGGGAGGGGTGGGTGCTGTGAGGGGAGTGGGATGCTGCTTCCAACCTGCATGGGCAGTGGGTGTTACGTGCTGGTGAGTTCAGAGCTGTTAGGATTGTCCAGAGGTGGTCTTAGTGCCATGAGAAAAACAGAGGTGACAAATGAGAAGAATGTAAGAGGGCCAAGAAGGCCACCAGCATCCTGGCTGGGATCAGCACTGGTGTGGCCAGCAGATGGGTTCCCCAGTCTCACAGCTGCCACTGCCACCTCCCCTGTCTGCTGGGACAAAGCTCAGGCTGGGTCCTGCCCTGGGGTCTCACCAACCCCAGGAAATGCTTCAGGCTTGAGGCAGAGTGGCTGGGAAGTGCCCAGCAGAGAATGGCCAAGGTGGCCACCAGCATCCTGGCTGGGCCCAGCACTGGGGTGGGCAGCAGGAGCAGGGCAGGGATCATCCCCTGTGCTGGGCACTGCTGAGGCTGCACCCCCAATCCTGGGGTCAGTTCTGGGCCCCTCAGGAGCAGAAGGACATTGAGGGGCTGGAGAGTGTCCAGAGAAGGGAATGGAGCTGGGGAAGGGGCTGGAGAGCAAGGAGAAGGTCTGGAGAAGTTGTGAGGAGCAGCTGAGGGCCCTGGGGGTGTTGATCCTGGAGCAGAGGAGGCTGAGGGGAGACCTTCTGGCTCTCTGCAACCCCCTGAGAGGAGGTTGGAGCCAGGGGGGGTCGGGCTCTGCTCCCCAGGAACAAGGGATGGGACAAGAGGAAGGGCCTCAAGTTGTGCCAGGGAAGGTTGAGGTTGGAAATTAGAAGAAAATTCATCACTTATAAGGTAATTAAACAGTTTAACAGGATGCCAAGGGTGGTGATTAAAACACCATCCCTGGAGGGGTTTCAGCCCCTGGAGATGTGGTGCTGAGGGACATGGGGCAGGGGTGGCCCTGGCAGTGCTGGGTTTGTGGTTGGACTCCATGATCTTTAAGAGATTTTTTTTAACCATAACGATTCTCTGGCTCTGCAACACTTGGTCACTCCCCTGACGGAGCTGCCGGACTTTCGGGCCTCTTGAGACAGCTCAGCTTTACCAACGCCTTCCCAAGCACTGCAGCTCCGCAGCAGGGTGCCCGGTCCGGCTTGGGGGTGCCCGGCCCTGTCTCGGGGTGCTCGGTCCGATTTCGGGGGGTCCAGCCCTGTCTCCCCGCTCCCTCCATCTCCCCCGGGCCCAGCCGCATCCGGCCGGGCGGTACCCGGGCGGTACCCGAGGGTCCGTACCGGGAAGGGCTGCACACCGGGGAGCTGCTGTAGAAGTTGGTGAAGCGCAGCCCTTGGGAGGCCATCCGGTCGAGGTTGGGGGTGCTGGAGGAGGGGTGCCCGTAGCTCCCCAGGTCCCCGAAGCCCAGATCGTCCGCCAGCAGCAGCAGGAAGCTGGGGGGGGCGGCGGCCGCGCCGCGCAGGGCGAGCGGCAGCAGCGGCAGCAGGGACCAGGGCAGAGACCCCCGACACATGGCGCTGGGGCGTGGGAGGGCTCGNGAGGTTGGAGCTGGGGAACAATTTCTCAATGCCTGGAAAGGGTTGTCAGGGCCTGGCCCAGGCTGCCCAGGGCAGGGCTGGAGTCCCCATCACCCCTGGAGAGGTTTCAAAGCTGTGGAAATGCAGTGCTGAGGGACATGGGGCAGTGGTGGCCTTGGTAGTGCTGGGGGAATGGTTGGACCTGATGATCTTAGAGATCTTTTCCAACCAAACTGTCCTGGCTGTCATCCCCTTCCCACACCATCCCCATTTCACATCACTCTGCCATGGCTGGGGTGCTGGGCAGGAGCCACTCACCGGGCCTCATGGGTCTGTGTTGTTTGGCATGAAACAGATGCATGCAGGCAGTGTGGCTGTTCAGTGGGAAGCTGTGTGCTACCAAGTGCTTTTAGCAGGTAATTAATGGTGGTATTTTGTTTGACCCAGTATTTCTCTCACTTCTTGTTTGGCCTTGCTGTGCTCCTGGCTCATTCCTGGGGTGTTTGTGTTGGTTTGACAGAGGTTTCATTTACTGCAGGGCTGGGGCAGAGCTGTGCAGTGATCCCAGTCTCATCTGAATACTCAGTTCCCAGGGATATTTTATTTTCAAACAAAAAAGCCTTTGCTTTGTGGTAAATGACAAAGCATCCATAAACACATTGAGTTCTCTCACATCTTCCTCGAAATATCTTGCAGAAACACTGATTCTGGGTCAGATTTTTATTAGAATAAATATCAAGAAAATTTAACATTTTCAATGTTGCCCCAAAATTCTTTATTCTGAGGGCAAAAACTCTCAGTGAAATCCTGATTGTTTTCCTGAAAAAATTATTATTTTGCAAATGTATTCAGGATGGTAAAGAGAATTTAAATGAAAGCTAGTCTAGCATTAGCATTTCATTTTTTTCCCAGCAATGATACGTGGAAGTCCCTTGCATGCCCGTGGGCTGCTGGTGGTGGCAGCAGGAGCAGCTTCTGTCCGTGTTGCTCTCATGACTTCAGCCCCACCAGCAGTTCTGGTGGCCAAGTCCTCCTGCAGGCTCTGTCTCTCCAGCCTCTGCAGAGGTCCTGGGTGGCCAGGGGAGGCTGAGCCTGGCAGCACAGGTCTGACCCTGCAGGAGGGCTGGTGGATGTCAACCTGAGGAGTACCATCCCCACGGCCAGGGATGGACCATGGCCAACAGCCTGAAACAAAGGACCCTAACCCTTTTGGTGATTGAGTGCTTTTGTGCTAATAACCCAGCCATGGGGCAAGCTGGTACCAGTGCAGTTGGCTCTGAGCCCCCCAGTTGTCGCTCATCAGGGGTCTGGGAAGGACCAGTGAAGGTCTGAGAAGGACCAGGCTGTCCTCATCCTGCCTGTTTGTGGGACACCCAGGACCAATGTACCCTGGTGTTTTCCTTTCTCCTGCCTCTCTGTCCTTACGCCTAGGAAGTTCTCTGATGTCTGAGCTGAATACTTCTTCCTCTGGTTTGTTATGCTGTGCTTATTCTGCCCAGGAACACTGGAGAGCTCACTCAGTCCCCCCTTGCAGAGGTCTCATACACCCTGAGGACTGCTTGCTGTGTTCACCCCAGTGTTGTCTCCATCTGCTCTTACCCCATGGCCTTGCCCTTCCCAAGGGCTGTTTTTTCCCTGAGTTCCTGCCACAGCTCCTCCCCAGGGTCCCACCATCCCACTCCTCCCTGGCAGTGCGGTGCCTGGAGCAGGCAGAGGGCAGCAGAGCTGTGGTGCCAGGTTTCCAGGCTGTAGTTTGATAGTGCCAGGTTTCCAGGCTGTTGTTCGATCGCTGCTCGTGTGATGGGTGACTCACAATCCACGTGTGATAGTCTTCACGGTTTTTTCCCCCTCAAAGCCCACTACACAACTCATGTTTCCCTATCTGAATCCTTTGCAGCTGACAATTCCTGCATAGATTTAGTACCTTCGGTTTATCAGGATCCATTTACACCCTGATCCAGTTCTTTGCAGTGGTTTGCAGCCTGTAGACTTGGCAAGGATCTCTGCCAGTCCATTGTACATTTTGCTAGAGGAGCTGCTGGCCCAGGTCAGCCCCTGGGTCCCTCTGCTCTGTGATGGGAGGGATCAGGATGTTGTCCTGCCCTGCAGTTGGTGGTCTTGGGGCTGAGGGGTTGTGAGGAGTGTGGCTGCTGCATGGCAGCCATCTCCTCTCACTCTTTGTCCTTGACAGTCCCATCTGACTGTTACTGCATTGCTTCTAGGCAAGTGCAAACACTTGGGCTTGTTACTTGTTCCAATGTCTTTTTTTCCCAAAAAGTGATGATGCTTCTTTCCCTTTTCTCTTTTCCCCCTTTTGTGCTGTTTTCCATTCTCTTGGACATACTTTATGTAACACGAGCCTTCAAGGTGACCTTAGTGTTCTTAGATTGCTTCAATAAGTTCTTAAACTTCCTAACAGGTGTGTATTCAGGCACATCCAAATAGTTAATTCCTGCTTCTGGTTTCCAGGTAGGATTTTAACTCTGAAATCTCTGATCTCTGATTTAAAGACAAGAATTAAGCACATTGGTCTTTTCAGTTTCATCAGTGGAAAGATTTCCCTCTCTGTGGTTAGCCAAAAGAGCACCAACAATTCCCAGCAATTCCTGGGATCTTTTTCTCCCTGTCAGTGTATTTACAGAATGAATATCTTCATCTCTTCCTGGTGGCATTTCCTCTTGTGTTTGTGCTGTGCAGATGTTTGCTTCTGTTGGCCTGTGCTTTTCTTTCACATCTGTCCAGAGCATCTCTCCTGTTTGCCAGTTCATGTTCTATGTTTGAAGCCAATTATAGTCTTACAATTTGGTTGGTTTGTTACTTCACTGCCTAGGCATCCTCTATGTTGGGATAGCTCTGAAGTCTGGTTTCCTTCACTTTCCCTGCAGTGGGATCATGTTGAAGAGACCTCAGGAGGCCATCTGTCCCACCCTGGGCTGGCCTTTCATCAGACCTTGTCTCCAGTATTGGAGGACATAGAGAGGTTGGCGTCAACATCCACTGCTCATATGTCACTGGTCTTTCACACTCTCTTCCTAAGCAGTGCTGAACAAATTATTTCATGATTGTTCCTGCCAGCGTTACCTCTGCCTTCACGTTTCCAGCCGCTTGCAATCATTGCCCTAAAAGAGCTTCAGTGGCTGTTTTCTGCACCTTCTTTATAAAAATAAAATGTCGTGAATATAGTCCAAGAGCTTGCTGGTCAGTATTTGTCCTGAACCTTTCCCAGGAGATTTCTAGATAAATATAATCTCTTATTATCCCTAAGTCCCATCAGCTGGCATCAGAGGGGTGTAGTGTAAGGCACTGCACTGGATCAGGATGGGTACCTGCCAAGGCCACCTAAAGAGCAGGGATGATCCTCTCCATTCCCTGAAATGCCTCCTCCTTAGGTCCTGTCCATGAACATCTTTGCAAAAGGGAATCACAGAGGGGTCTGGGTGGGAAGGGAGCTCTAAGGGTGATTTGTGGCTGGCTGTGGAGTCCTGTGCAGGCAGACACTCTCTATAAAACCTGCACTGAGCTTGCTGCTCTTCAGCAGCAGGTAAAAACAGAGAGCATCTGTTTCTAGCACCTCCTCTGAAGATTCTTGGCACTTAGCCACCTTGAACAAACATCCTTCTTCTGAAATTACTAAAACTGCAGTTATTGCATCAACAGGAACCTGTGGGCTTTATTTCTAATATTCTTGACCTCTCCTTGGGGGGTTTAATAAAATAAATTCCTTGTCCCAATCTCTTTTTTTGGATTATTACTTTTAACACTCTGAACTTATTCACTATTCCCAAGCCATTTTTTTTTAACCTCAGCAACGTGGGGGTGAGATCTTTACACTAAGCACAAAGCCACTGGGTTATTTATTTATTTATTTATTTATTTATTTATTTATTAAAAGCCTCAGACAATTTGTTTTCCATTCCTGGCTTTTGAAAGGGTTAGATCCTTCTGATTTGCTCTACCTACATCAGGGATTTGAGAAGAAAATGCCACACTTTGTCTCCTTCTCTCCCCTGTGCCTCTCTTTTCAGCTTGGCACCAGCAGTTGCCGTGAGTCCTCTCCGTGTCTGGTCTGTAGCCTCAGACCCCTGGGGGTGGTGGTGATGGAACCTGACATGGGTGGTGCAAGGGCCACCCACTTCTGGGGATGCTCCTGGTGTCACTGGGCTTCTTGTTGTCCTCTGCTGTTTGGGGTGTGGCTGTGCCTGGAGCTTTGGATTTTGTTTTAGGCTGGGACAGAGAAGAGTGTAGGTCTCCTGCTCCTTGTGTGACTCCATGGTCCAAGATAACTTCACCAGTAAGCAATCAGAGGGAGAGTGCTTTGTGGAGAAAGACTCAATGAGGAGAAGATGAGAACCCAGCTGCCAGTCTGGAGATGCTGTGCAGGCAACGTGGGGTGGTGACAAAGGGGTGACAACCCTGCGGAGTGATTTACCTTGGGAGGGTGTCTGTCCCCCCTGGGTGTGCTCCTGCCCCTTGCCCAGGGCTCTGGATGCTCCAGCCACAGCTGAGGTCGTGTGCTGGGATGGGGCTGAGTCTGGAGGGTGTGGGAAGCCTGAGCAGAATCATATCACAGAATGTCAGATTGGAAGGGACCTCAAGGGTCATCTGGTCAAACACTTCTGGGTAACAGAATGGTTGGGGCTGCCCCTGTTGGGGAGCTGCCTCCCAGCTCAGGGTCTCACTGCTGGCCCCAGTTGTGCAGTGGGTGCTGGTGCCTGGCCAGCTCCAGGACCTGCCTTGTGCCCAGGGCTTGCCTGGCAATCCTGGGGTCACTGTCTTACCAGCCCCTCTTTGTGTCCCCTGGGGCTGCAGCCCTGTCCCTGGACGGGGTGCCCTGCTCTCATCCTGGGCTCCCAGCTCCCTGGCCCTTGCAGGGTGGTGGCCCCAGATGATCCCATGGGACCTTGCAGCTGGTTCCCATCCACCCTTCACCACAGTAACCACCAGAAAACATCTCTGAGAGGTGCTGCTCCCCTCCATACACGCCAAAATGCACCTGAAGTAACTGGGACAAATGCCTTTTAAGTTTTGATAAACCAAGAGGGAGTCTGAGCAATATTCAAGTGAGATTACCTCCCTGCCAGGCGTGTTTGTCTCCATAATAGGTTCTTCTGTTTGCCTCCAAGTTCCCATAAGAATACCTGCTGTCAGTTTGGGATGCCAGTGAAGCTTCAGGAATATTTATTTTACTTGGGCAAAATTAAAGTGGAATGAGGTCAGAGGAGCTGAAATACCAACAAAGTGCTCACTGCTTCTGGGTGCAGGTGCCTGTTCTGTCCCCAGGACCAAAGGGCCACCTGTGACCAAAGCCCAGCTTTTGCCCAGGACTTCCTTGCCAAATACGTACAAAAATCTGCAGCAGTTTGAAGACAATGAGTGATGCACAATAAGTAATAGTAAATTTTCAGCCTGGAAAAGAGAAAGCTGCGATGGAGAGACCTTAGAGCACCTTCCAGTGCCTGAAGGGGCTCCAGGAAAGCTGGGGAGGGACTGGGGACAAGGGCCTGGAGGGATGGGAGCCTGGAGGGGGAAGGGTTTCCAGCTGCAAGAGGGGAGATGGAGAGGAGATCTTGGGCAGGGAGGGAGGGAGAAATTCTTTGGGGTGAGGGTGCTGAGCCCCTGGGTGCCCAGGTTGCCCCCAGAAGCTGTGGCTGCCCCATCCCTGGAGGTGTTGAAGGTTGGATGGGGCTTGGAGCCCCCTGGGCTGGGGAGGTGTCCCTGCCCATGGCAGGGGTGGCACTGGGTGAGCTCTAAGGTCCCTTCCCACCCAAACCATCCCGTGATTCTAAATGTAGCCCACCACCTGACTGAACAACAGAGAATTTTGAAAAGCTTTCACATATTCTGTTGGTTAAAACCTTGAGTTTTGTTCCTGAGAATGATACTGCAGGATTTCTGAAGCACAACAGAGTTTGTGGGACACTGCTGGAGAGCTGTTTTGTTCTGGGTGAACTGGAGCACCTGGCAGTGGAGAAAAGTCTTTGTGTGATGGTAGAATCAAGGAGACAGGGGAGCATTAACTCTGATCCACACTGTGGGAGAGGAGATTAGGTCCAGGGTGGTTGGAGCAGTATTTGCAAAGGTTTGGAGGAGTCTCGGGAGCTGAAGTTCGAATGTCTCATGATTCTGAACTGCTGTGAGGGCAAAGCCCAAAGCTTGGAGCTGTGGGAGTGGGAGGCCTGTGAGACACTGGTGGTGGGATGGGTTGTTGTTGGGGAGTGGTGAGAGCCCCGTGTTTGTGGGTCCCTGGCCAGCAGCAATGCCCCTGGGGTCTTCTGCCTCCGGAACACATCAGAGGAGAGACATAGCCAGAGAAACAGCCACCCCCGGGGAAACATGGAATAGGGGATGACAGCAGCCTTGCTGGGCTCAGCACCTGGAGGAAGGACAGACACCAGAAACAGTTGATGGACAGCTTCCCAAGAGAGTTTCAGAAAGATAAATTCGTGAGAAAGGTCTGAAGTCAAAAGCAGTAACAACATCTGTAAGGGTGATATGGGAAGTGCTGGGTGATCCAGACACGAGGCAGGACCTTTGGATGATGCCATCACCAGTAAGGCAGCGAGCTGGTCTAGGAGAGCATCTGAGAGTAAAGGGACATCTGGGAGTGGGAATCCAGGTATAGGGAAGACAGAATCAGCAGCCAGGAGCAAGGTGAGGCTTCCTTCCAAGGGAGGGATTTGTGTGGACACTGGTGGCACCTGATGTCTTTGGCCGAGGTCCCACTGCCAGAATCAGGGTTGAGTGTCCTGAAGGAAAATCCCTCCTCTGCCCTCTGCCCTTGAGCTGTTGGGCAAATTGTCCTTTGGGAAGAGAAACTGAGTCATCCTGTGCAGAGCACTACAATGGCAAGTGTCACCACATAGTGTCTTGTAGGTCTCTTTGGCAGGTGATGGCTGCCTGTAGGCAGAAGGACTTAAACTGCAACAGGATTTTGTTAGCAGGGGGTCTCAGTTCCACCAGTCCAAAAATTTCCATTATGAATGTTCCAAGATATACAAACAACATGCTAGAGAATTTTCTCCCCCCAGTACAGCTTTTTGATCTTTTGATGGCACAGGGCTGGGAAGAGCAGGATCTCTAGGGATGAGGAGCAAAGGCTGGTAGTGGGAGTGGGGAAACAGAGCAAAACCAGAAAACATATAACAAAAACAAAAACAAAAACAAACAAACAAACAAAAAAACCCAAAACAAAACAAAAAACCAAACAAACAAACAAACAAAAAAAGTAAAACACCGAGCAGAGCTAATGCTGAAGGGTCTTGAAGCTTTCATGAGGTTTCCCCCTTGTGTGAGGTCAGTGTGGAAAGTGGGCACTTTGGGGTATGGTGCAGGGCAATGCCATAACTTTATCTAAGAAAATGAATCACCCACATTAAAAATGACTGCTGTGATGACAGCAATAAAGCAAAATCTGGTGCTACTGTTGGGCTGACAGCCTTTCAGAGCAGTGCTGCCAGTCCCTGCTGGAGGTAGAGGCTGCTCTTGGTGTTGAGTGACTCCTGCCCCAGGGGGCTGAGGGGAGGCAGATCCACAGCCCCAGGGCTGGCCAGCTGCCTGCACCCAGGACCCAGGTCTCCAGCTCTCCCAGAATCCTAATTCAGGACATCCTGGAGCTGGGGGCCCCCCCAAAGCCTTCCAGAGCTGCTCTTGGTGCCTCCCACACTCTGTGTCACCACTTTGCTGGTCCCCAGCCTGGTGGTTTTCTACTAGAGGAAACTGTGAACTTCAAAGGCTGGTGGAGTTTATTGATGAACCCAGGCAGTGCCTACTTACTGCAAGGAGGAAATCCAGGCAACTTCTGCATTTCACTGGATTTTAAATTAGCTGCAGTCCCACAGGTGCCGTGTCAGCATCACCATGAAAAATCTCTGCTTCTGTAGGAAGACTCACTCATCCAAATACAGAACAAAACAGCAGAACGGAGAAAATGAGATGGAAAATTATGTCAGTGAGATGACGATGCTGTTCTGTCACCCAGTGGGACACTGTTACTTGCCTGGAGGCCCTGGCTGGGCAGAGAAGAGGAGCAGTGTTTGGGGTGGTCAGCAGCGCTGTTGAGGGGGGGGAAACCAGTGGAGTGTCCACAGGCCAGGGGCTGCCCGGGGAGCCTGGGTTTTTCTGGAGAAGGAGATGTGTTGTTAAAATTGGGAGGCAACAACTAAAGCTACTGGAAGGAAATGCAGTGCCCGTGGCATCTATCTCCCACCAGTTGCACTCCTTTGCTGTCTGTGCTGGTGGAGATTTACACCTGGCACCTGAGCATCAGCTTCCTGGTGAAGAGGATGTTTGCTCAGGACCAGCTTGGCTCTGGGGTGTCCAAACCCCTCAGCAGCAGGGACCTGGTAGGATCTGGAGGAGGTGGCTGTGCATTGTCTGTGGATGACCTGGCTGTGCAGCAGGACAACCAGCATCACTCCTGGTGCACTGCTCCCAGCCCATCACTGCCATCCCCCTGTGCTGGGCACTGCTGAGGCTGCACCCCCAATCCTGGGGTCAGTTCTGGGCCCTCTCAGGAGCAGAAGGACATTGAGGGGCTGGAGAGTGTCCAGAGAAGGGAATGGAGCTGGGGAAGGGGCTGGAGAGCAAGGAGAAGGTCTGGAGAAGTTGTGAGGAGCAGCTGAGGGCCCTGGGGGTGTTGATCCTGGAGCAGAGGAGGCTGAGGGGAGACCTTCTGGCTCTCTGCAACCCCCTGAGAGGAGGTTGGAGCCAGGGGGGGTCGGGCTCTGCTCCCCAGGAACAAGGGATGGGACAAGAGGAACGGCCTCAAGTTGTGCCAGGGAAGGTTTAGATTCCATATTAGAAGAAAATTCTTCCTGGAAAGGGTGATTAAAGATTGTCCCAGGCTGCCCAGGGCAGGGCTGGAGTCCCCATCATCCCTGGAGAGGTTTCAGCCCCTGGAGATGTGGTGCTGAGGGACATGGGGCAGTGGTGGCCTTGGCAGTGCTGGGGGAATGGTTGGACCTGATGATCTTAGAGATCTTTTCCAACCAAAACAATTCCATGATGTTATGCTCTCAGATGAGCTTTTCAACCCACAGAATGTCTCTGCTTGTCTTACTTTCCACTTTTAATTACTTAACTTTTTTTTAGAGGGTTGTCTGCCTGCAGCCACAAAGTCTCAGTGTGAGTTTCTCATCCCTTCACCTGCCATTTGTGTGTCCTGCTGGCAGAACAGCCCCTGCTGCCATCACTGCACCCACAGGGCCCTCCTGAGTGTTCCCTTGTCCCCCCTCAGGCTCAGGCTCAGGCAGGGAATGTCCTCAAACCCCCCAGCTGAGGTTTGCATGGACGGGTGCGGGGTGCAAGTGGCTGCGTGGCTCGGGGTGAGGGCAGTGCCTGGGGGTTGGTGCCAGGCTCTGCAGGTGCCAGCAGCCCCCACGCCTTTGCCAGGTCCTGGGCAGCAGACAGCAGTGCCAAGCTGTGGGCTGTGCTGTCCCCAGGGAGGGTTTGCCAGGCAGGGAGCTGCGGTGCACAAGCAGATAATGTGGTTGTCTTCTCTGCTGCGGTGCCCTGGTGTGTGCTGGGCTGGTTCCAGGGAGGTATTTTCTGGGCAGTCACGACTCTCAGCTTGTGGCTGTCTATGTGTTCTCTGTGCATCCAGCTCCTTTTCCCAAATATCTTAGTAAAACAAGTTTTTTCCTCCTATCCAGCATTGTCTAGCTGTGATCTCCAAGTGCTTCACACTGGGGAGTGAGTTGATGCTCTTGACTTCAGTTCTTGAGTCAGTTGCAGGCACTGGCAGAACCACTCTGCTCTGCTCCTGTCTCTGTGGGGTGGTCAGTGATGACCCTGGGCCCTTCCATGGCAGCTTTTCCCCTTCCATGGCAGCTTCTCCCCTTCCATCTCCAACCTCCTGCTGCTCCCCATTTTTTTCTGTTGCTTCACCTGCAGCCACTGCTGGATGTGCTGGTGTGAGTGCTGGGCAGGAGCTGTCACCACAGCCACCTCGGGGAGGCTTTGCCCCTGCAAAGGGTCTGCAGGGGTCAAACCAGCAGTCTGGCAACGTACGAAGCAGTAGAGTGAAGATCCCCAGGTGCCTTTTCATCCCTCAGTGGGATCCCCAGCCTGAGGATTGTGAGCACTGCTAACCCCTGATGAACAGAGCTCTGGGGAGGAGGCAGAGGGAAACACTGTGAGTTGGTGGGAGCCTGGAGGTGCTCTCCTGTGTTCAGAGATGTTGGGTATGCAGAGATGCTGGAAAGAATGGGGTTGGGCAAGGAGGATGTGATTTTATGTAGCCACTTGTTTGGAGCAGCCATACAACTCATTGTCTGCCTGGGGGTACTGGTTGGTACCTGTCTCAACATGAGACAGTGTGTGCCCAGGTGGCCAAGAAGGCCACCAGCATCCTGGCTGGTGTCAGGAATGGTGTGGCCATCAGGAGAAGGGCAGTGGTGGTGCCCCTGTGCTGGGCACTGGTGAGACCTCACCTCGAGTGCTGGGGTCAGGTCTGGGCCCCTCACTGCAAAAGGACATTGAGCTGCTGGAGCCAGTTCAGAGAAGGGCAACCAAGCTGGGGAAGGGTCTGGAGAGGCTGAGGGAACTGGGAATGTTCAGTTTGGAGAAGAGGAGGCTGAGAGGAGACCTCGCTGCTCTCTACAGCTCCGTGAAAGGAGGTTGTAGGGAGGTGGGTGCTGGCCTGGGCTCTCAAGTGAACAATGACAGGACCAGAGGAACTGGCCTGAAGTTGCACCAGGGGAGGTTTAGAGCAGATCTGAGGGAGAATTTCTTTACTGAGAGAGCAGTCGGGTGTTGGAATGGGCTGCCCAGGGAGGTGGTGGAGTCACCAGCCCTGGAGGGATTTAAAACCAGTGTAGATGAGGCACTTCAGGACATGCTCTGGTGGGTGACACAGATACTGATACTTGTGTTTTACTGGGGGGGATGTTGACAGTTGGACACGGTGATCCTAGAGGGCTTTTCTAACTGTGACAATTACTCTGTGATTCTGTATCTGTTCTGAGCAGAGTGGAAGTACCCACTGTTACCCCTTAATAATGATGCCCTGCCCAAAGTGATCCACTGACTATTTTCTCACGTGGCTGTTTCTTTAAGTGTGAGCAGCTCCACGTTTATCTGCTGGTGACAGATGAGTGGTGGCCGCTCCGTCCTGACTGCGTTGGGCTCCAGGGGTGCCGCAGAGGCAGCTGCCCTGGCAAGGTAGGAGGATGCTGTAGTGTGGGGAATTGGTAATGATTTCAGCTTTGGCCATCCAGAATATTTAAAACTGACATCGGCTGCAGGGCTGACTCACAGCAAAAAAAAAGAAGCAGGGGCTGAGCAACAAAACAAACTGTGAAGGAAGTCGTGACTGCCCATCAGGTGAGGAACCTGTGCAGAGCTGCAGAGGAGGGATGCTGCTGGCCAGGCGTGGGGACTGCGGCTCCCAGGAGCTGTGGCAGGGGAATTGCAGCTCCTGATAGCTGCTGTGGGGATTTCTAACTGGGAGGAGAAAAGTGCCAGTGTCCGGGCAGGCTATTCCCGGGTTGCTAATACAGGTTTTACACCACCTGCCTCCCACTGGTGAGTGTGCAGGCTGGGCTTCAGTTCTGAACCCAAGTACCCATCTCTTGGGTTGCACTGCCCTTTTGCCATAAACTCTCTCAGTGACATGGGCCAGGAGAGGAAGGAGCTGGCTCATGGCATCCTGCTCCATGGTGATTTTGGCTCCAGGAGAGCTTTTGATTTTATTTAAGGATGGCCAACTTCAACATACACACTAAATCTGGAAGGCCCACAGGCCCAGTTTTTACCTGCTTCTCCCAAACAAATGCCCTAATGCAAGGCCAGAATGATTAAGCATCTCCTCCTTCACAGGCTCATTTTGGCATCATGATTCTTGGGTGCCTGCCCTGAGAGCAGCCTTGGTTTGGCAGGAGCTTGGCCCTGCTTTGGACAGTGTGATCTCTCAGGTAATGTGCTATTTTGGGAGGGTCATTAGGCTGTTCCTCTGGGACAAGAGGCTACAGCTTCCCTGGGCTGCTGCCACTCTGGGGCATGTGTGGCTGCCTGATTTGCCTCCCAGCAAGGGCTGGGCAGAGGCTCTGGCATTTCTGCACCCTTATCTCTGGGGCATATCTGCTGCCTCCCTGGGAAAGCCATCCAGGTGGGCTCACCAAAGGGACCAGGCACTCAAGGGTGGGGAAGAGGTGCCCAAGTTATGAGGCTGGGCTCAGACCAAAATATCTTGTATTGTAAGAATTTTGTCTTGGTTTAGTGTTTATGGGGCTCATGGCCAGCATGCAGCAGTCTCCCTGAAGCACTCAGGACCCCAGGAGCTGGGGTGACCCTGTGCTGAACCAGTGACCAGAGCATCCTTGCTGGGTTGGGGATGTGGTGTTGGTTACCCAGTTCTGCAGTGCTGCTTAGCTATGGCCTCTGCTCCCCAAATAAGACCACACTTTATGGCTTGGCATGAAATTGCTGATGTTGCCTGAATTCAGCCGTGCAGACACTGGGCAGCAATCTCAGCTTCTGGAGAGTTGTGTTGTTTCCCATTTGTGGAGCTGTTTCTTTATGGTGGGTACATCTCACCAGTGGCATTTACTGAGCTGGCCTGCTCGTAGTGAAGCATTTTTTTAGCTGGTTTTAATCTCTCTGTTCAAATATCTCCCAGTCTTAAATTTCCCAGGTCATTCACTGCTCCTGGCTCAGTTTCAGTTTAAATGGACCAGAATTTTTTAAAATGAAGCAAGGTGAAGAAAAAACAGTTGCAATATATTCTTTGAGTAGACATGATGCTTTTAAAAAAACCCAGCACAATAATAAGCTGATATTTTACACGGGTGTTAGCAGTGAAGCAAATAGATGACAGTGCGTGCTTCAGAGGAAATGAATTCTGATTCTGCATGGTAGCAGGGATTAGAAAAATCAGGTTTTGTAGTTGTATATTTATTTATAAGCAGTATTCCACTGAGTCAGGGTCCCATAACCATTGCTGTGGTCTAGGGCATATCTCTACAGAGAAATTTGCCTTGGCTTCATTCCCCCTCTCTTGCAGTCATTGCTGGTCCTTGCCCCAGCAAAGCTACACGGGTGCAAGTCCTTGTCTCCCAGGTGTGCCCTGAAGCAGTTGTGCCTCACTGAGCACTTGAGCCGATGGTGACCCTTGTTGCTCAGAATGCTGAAACAGATCCCAGAACCCACAGCCCATATGAACATCAGCCTTCAGAACGGGGCAGGGAGCCCTTTCCTGCCACCACACTCACATCTCTCGTAACACAGATGCCTGAGTCCACCTGAGGAGGGTGCCTGAAGAGCAGCTGGGCAGGGATGGTTTGATGAGCACTGGAGAGGCCACCTTGGGTGCTTGGGTGTCTGTGCTCTGCTCTCCCCAGGGCATGCCATGGACCCAGCCCTGGAGAGGTGAGTCTAGGACAAGTGACCTCAGCCAACTGCTGCTTCCAACTGTGTGCAAGCTGCCTGCTGATGGGAGCACACTTGTTCTGGCTTGTTGGTGGTGTGGAAGTGTCTGGTGGCCAGAGGTCAGTATGCAGTTGTCCCTTTTCTCTCCAGGCACCAGTGTGGCTGTGATGCAGGCAGTTGGTGGATCTGTGTGGTCTGGCTTTTCCCTCTGTGCCTGAGCTCACTTTGGCATTCCCAGAGGTGGTCTGGCAGAGAGATGACTATGGAATGTGTGGCCCAAGGTGTGGATAAGCAGCCACATCTTCTGGTGTTTCTACAGGTACTCGGGCAGGTTTTGTCAAAGCTCTCAACTTTGTGTTCTCATTTGAGGAATGTCTGTTTAGGACCTTGCTGCTGTTCATACAGCTGTGCTCTGCACGATGGTGAGAGCCAGTGCTGTGCACAAACCTAGTGTGGGCCTTGTTTGGCCTGCAAAGGGTAGCAGAAACCTGGGGTTATGACTGTTCCTTGCTCCCAGCCTCTGGGCTGCAGCTCTCCAGCTGGGAGGGACTGGGCTCCATCCTGCCCTGGCTGGTGAGCAGGGGAGTTACAGGGGCTCTGGGCAGTGTTGCCTTTTCATCCGAGGTTTGCCCAGAAGTGGGATCAGACATTTGTGTGACTCTTACATTCTCCTCCACTCTTTCTTCTGCCTGATCTTTCACACCTTCTGTAATTCCAGGAACACTGGAGCAAAACGTCTCATTTTCAATCTGGAGTTGCTGGCACCTTGCCAGTTTTCAGTGCAAAGCCTTCCCCAGTGAACACAGCAGACACAGTGCTGTCTGCCCTCCTCTTTGCAAGCCTTCTCAGATGCTGTTTGGGGTTTCCATAATTGTAAAATTGCCCATTGTACCTGTCAGGAAATATTTTTTGCATTGTTTGTGCCTGTGGACAGTTTGGGTCCTGCTCTGGCTGCCTTAGTGCTGTGGGTGTGTTTGAAGTAGGTTGTTGCCCGTATCAGTTTTCTCCTGCACAGAACAGACACAGTGGTACTTGTGCTCTTGAAGCAATACCATATCCTTCCCTGACTTCATAACTTTATTAGAAATGCATACTACTAGTCCCCCAGCTCCTTCAAGCCACGGAGGTACAGATCATCCAGGGTCCTGTCTGAACACAGCAAGTGCTCTGGGGTTTGCCTGCTCTTCCTAGGTGTTAGTTTCCATAATTTGGTCTCCATCAGCCAGTCCGCCTTTGCGTTGCATTCTCATCAAAGCTCAGCTTAGCTTTTAGACAATCTTCCTACCACTCTCACCACATAGCACCTCACCTGGAGTGCCTGAAGAGCTTTTCCCCATTTGCTTTAATTTCCTTAGCACGGTTTCTTCCAGACTGACTGCTGCAGTTACACAATCCTTGTCTTTTCACTGCCTTCTCACACAGGATTCTTTGTTTTCAGAATTTTAGCTGCTGATTTGAACCTTCCTGCTCCCACCTTGTTGCCTCTGTTGAGAGAAAGAGACCTAATCTCCCCTCCCATCAGTGAATTGTGCACATGGACACCCTGAGTCACCTGGGCTCTGAGACCGGAGTCATCCAACAAGGAGGAGGAAGGTGCAGATGAGAATATCCATCAGCATAGGAGGGGATTTGAAATGCTCTGTTTAAGCACAGAACAACTTCTCTCTATGGGAAGCTAGGAAGAAACTTCCCTGGCTGGTAATCCACCAGATGGTTTGGGGTTTTTCCTGGAAGAAACTGATACTGGTTGCTAGCAGGATTCAAAGACCTGCTGAGAACGGGGAGCTTGTGCTTCTGGCTGGAACAGCTGGGTGGGTTGTGAGATGATTTGCTGTACAGAAGGATCACTTGAGTCTGGTGCTGAGAATGGGGATAGCTCTGAACTCCTTAACAAGAAAGCTCTAGGTCAAACTGTGGTGACACATCAGGCTTGCTGGGAGGATTCCCTGAGCTCAGGCCTGGCAGCAACAGCCTTGGAAGAAGACTCTTCTGGCTGCAGTTTGGAGAAAAGGGTTGTCATCATTCATAGCATTCATAACAAACCCCAACACTGACCCTCCTGAGCAGGATCCAGGCAAAAGCTAAGCATACCTTGCGAGGGACCAGCAAGTGTGGGCACCATGGTTGAGTCCTGAGACTGTTCTGTCTTGATGTGCTGTCCAGGTTTTCAAGAGGAATTTGGAGGCACATTGGAGGGGAGATACAAGAACTACTGCTGTTCTGCTCCAGTTGTGTGGTGGAAGGTTGGTGCCATGCTCCAGGGAACATTGTTCTGAAAGCATTTTCTATGGTCTGTGTCAGGAGAAGTTTAGATTAGGTGACTACAATGATTATACCTGAAATTTTAGGAGGCACTTTTAGCCCTCATCCCATCTAAGGCTCTCTGTTTCCCCTGGTGCTGGAAGGTGCCAGTGCCCTGGAAGCCCTTGTTCCTGGAACACGTGTGAGAAGTTCCCTGCGTGGGCCTGGGTTTTTGCTTGTCCCACAAACTGGCATTGTGTCTTCTCTTCTAGGATATCTCTCATCACAGAAGCTCTCCATTCTCCTCTCAGTTTTACCAAGCTTCTCTCAGCTGCAGCATTTGCTGCTTGTTCTCCATGGTGTCCTGGCAGCTGAAGGAAGCATCCTCCAGCAGGAGAGTGCATGGGAATGGTGTTACAGGGCTTCTGCTGCTTTCACAGTGTAATGGAGGGACAAGGTTGCCCAAGAGCTTCATGCCAGCATTACACAGAGCCTGGGACACGTGTGGTGGCATCCCAGCCATGCAGAGGGTACTAGTCTGGCATGTGGCTGATCTCATGCTGCTCCAGTCTTGCTCCAGGCATGGCTCAGCTGAGTCCCTCTGTTAGGTGAAACGTATCTTCAGTGGCTTATGGTCACTGGGGTTGTTTTGGTCTGCTTCACCAGGAGGAGAAGGAAATGGAAATGCCACAAGTCCCCTTGTCTTCCTCCTAGAGTTCTGTTGAAGGTATTTACATGTTCTTGAGGTCTGCCTATGTGCTGGCTACCAGGTACATCCCACTCCTTCCACCAGCTCTTCCTCCTGATCTGATTCACATATTCAGGAACCATCTCTAAAATTCAATCCCCTTTCCACTACTCCAGCAGAGTTTTTATTATTGAAATATATTAAATGATATTGTTCCTTTCACATTTCTTAAAGGTGCAGTTCTAGTTTCCCTTCTTTTCCCCGGAATGCAACCCTCCATGTCCCACACAGACGGGACTGTGGGGCTCAGCATCTCACTCCCTGCAGTGAACAAGGTCTGAGGTGCTTCTCAGCTGAGGCAGTTCAGTGAAGTAGTGTTTTGTGACTGCATCCTTAAATGCAGTTATTTTGCTGCTGGCTGGTTTGCCTGCTGGGGTGCAGGAGTAATTCTGATGATATCTATCAGCCTGGCAGATGCTGTGCTGGTACCTGTGGCTGTCCCAGCTCTGCTGTTCAGATGCAGCCCCAGCTGCAGGGCATCCCCCTGGTTCTGGGGGAGACTTTGTGGAGGGGAAAGGCCCAGAGGATGGCTGGGTCTGCAGTCATTTGTTCCCTTGTAATCCATGGGGTTTCAGTGGAGAAGTGGCCTTGGGAGTCACTGCTGCAGGAGGGTTTTATCAGAGCCAAAATCTGAAGGCTTCATCAAAGACAAAGGACAGATACTGTGGCGACAATCTACATGAAGAATGACTGCTGCTGATAAGCAGTGTCTTCCCCTCAGTTAAATTCCAGTTTATGTATTTGTAATCTGCTTATCTAAATCCCCTGTCTACTCTCAATTGAATATGGATTCTGCTCTGCTTCCTGTACTGAACCCATCTGCAGACACAGCTCCAGCCAGCTCTCCCAGATCACTCCAGAGGTGGTGAAATTTCCTTGGTCAGTGACATTATTGTCCCTCAGCCTGAGAGGGCACAGGGGCTCTGGTTGCTGTTGCAGAGGACCTGGAAGCTTGGAGAAACAGGGTCACCCTGTTGGGAGGGTTGCTGTAAGTCTCCCTTCCTCCTCCTCCTCCTGAGTAAGGGAGGAAGGGTGGGAAGGGACAGCTGGCAGTAGCTGGGGATGGTGAGTCTGCAGCAGACCTGGGAGGAGAGGAGCTGCTAAACCGAATATGATGTCATGCAATCTCATTTTGTATAGAAATCAGCAAACCCTGCCTCTGCACCAAGACCATGGCATAGCCTGTGGCTGTGGACAGGGCAGGAGGCAGCTGCTGTCTGCATTTGTGTTGGAAAACAGTGATGACACTTGTGAAAGGCAGTAGTGAAATGGTGGCTTGAGAGAAGGTGTGAAAGCTGTTGAGGAGCTCCCAAGGTGTGAGGTTACCTGGAGGGTGCTAGGAGCAGTGGGAAATGGGGAGGAGGTTTCTTTGAGGGCCATAAAAATGTCCTCTGTGAGGACAGGCTGGGAGTTGGGGTTGTTCAGCCTGAAGAAAAGGCTCTGGAAGGATCTTATTGTGGCGTTTCAGTAATAAGGGACTGTAAAAAGCTGATGGCTTTAAACTGAAAGAGGAGAAGTTCAGACTAGATCTCAGGAAGAAATGTTCTGCAGTGAGGGTGGGGAGACACTGGCCCAGGTTGCCCAGAGATGTGGTAGATGTCCCACCCCTGGAAACATTCAAGGCCAGGTTGCATGGGGCTCTGAGCAGCCTGATCTGGTTGAAGATGTCCCTGCTGACTGCAGGGGGTTGGGCAAGGTGGCCTTTAGTGGTCTGTCCAACCCAAACTGTCCTGTAATTCTGTTCCATGAGATGTCCCGTTGTGTGCAGGGACAGAGCTGGGCCACCATCTGGGGGGATCCATCTCCTGCAAGGGCTGGAGTACCTGGAGGTACCAGGTGTGTGTCTCTTTGGAGAAAAGCAGTACAAATGCTGATGAGAGCTAGGTTTGTTGTCCAAGCAGGCATGAGAGCTCCAAGAGGGGCTTGTGGCTACGTGGCCATTGCCTGTGGCTGTGCTGGTGCCAGAGTGTGGTGAGAACATCACTGGGGCAGGGGAGGTGCTGGGCCCTGTGGTCAGGGCTGGAGGCTGTCAGACCCCAGGGCTCCAGGCTGGTGTGGGCAGGGATGCACGGGTGGGAAAACTTCCAATGTGGAATTCATGTTTTAGAGTGCTGGGAAGCTGCCCCCAGGTTTACATATGGCAGTTTAATGTACAGAGATGATTTGTTGTGGCTTGCCCTTTACCTCTGTAATCTGTGGTGCAGGTTTTAGGGAGCGTGTGCATCTTTTTTTATCATCACTAAATCAAGCCCTCTGGGATTTATACCTGTGACACATGCAATTCCCCAGCAAAGGTGAACACAGTAGATCTAATCCAGGTGACAGTGGGCATTTGATGTAAAGCCCTGCACTAAGTGGTTTCTTCTCCTGGAGAACACGTTGTGGTGCAGAGGTGTGATGCAAATAAGCACTGATCTAAATGTGCAAGAGCTGAATGGGGAAGTGCCAGGGCAGAAGGAGGTTAGAAAGAAAAAATCAAGTGTTGGTCTTGTGAATGGTCTGTAGTGTTCTCTCTAGTGTCCTTGACATGAGAAGCACACTCTTGAACTCTGCTGATAATGTAAAGTTGGTGCTTAGGAAGACTGGAATAGCAGGAAGAGTTTGAAGGACAGGATAAACCAGTAAGCAGACTGTGTTCAAAAGGTAGCAACAGAGATTTCTACTGTGAGTTCATAGTTGCCTTATCTGTTAGGAACAATGGAGGAAAATTTTGGTACCTCTGCTCTGGAGCCAGGCTGAGAGAGTTGGGGGTGTTCAGCCTGGAGAAGAGAAGGCTGCAATGAGGAGACCTTAGAGCACCTTCCAGTGCCTGAAGGGGCTCCAGGAAAGCTGGGGAGGGACTTTTCATCAGAGAGGGTAGTGACAGGACAAGGGGTAATGGTTTTAAACTGAAAGAGAGTAGATTTAGGTTAGATATCAGAAAGAAATTCTTCACCATGAGGGTAGTAAGACACTGGAACAGGTTGCCTAGGGAGGTTGTTGGTGCCCTGGCCCTGGAAGTGTTCAAGGACAGGTCAGATGTGCAACTTGGTCTGGTGGGAGGTGTCTCTGCCTATGCAGGGGGTTGGATCTTGATCTCTAAGGTCACTTCCAACCCAAGCCATTGTAGGAGGTCCACAGTGGGGTATGTGTCCCCCTGCAGCCTGTGGAGGTCCATGGTAGATGCCCAAAGGAAGCTGTGACCCTGTGGGGAGCCCGTGCTGGATCAGGCTTCTGGCAGGACCTGTGGCCCCAAGGAGAGAAGAGCCCATGCTGGAGCAGTCTGTTCCTGAAGGACTGCACCCCATGGAAAGGACCCACCTGGAGCAGTTCATAAAGAACTGCAGCCCGTGGGAAGGAGAAATTTGTTGAGGACTGTCTCCAGTGGGAGGGACCCCATGCTGGAGCAGGGCAGGTGTGTGAGGAGTCTTCTGCCTCTGGAGGAAGGAGCAGCAGGGACAAGGTGTGCTGAACTGACCCCAGCCCTGGGGAGCAGGAGGGAGAGAAATTGGGAGTGAAGTTGAGACTGTAAAGAAGGGAGGAGTGGGGGAAGAGGTTTTAACATTTATTACCTTACTCTGATATTATTGATAATAAACTAAACGAGTTTCCTCCAGCTGGTTCACCCATGCCAGTGATCAGTGAGGGATCTTCCTGTCCTCGTCTCCACCCATGAGTCTTTCCATGCATTTTCTTTCCCCTGTCCAGCAGAGGAGGGGAGTGATGGAGCAAACTGTGTCCAGCCAGGATCAACCCACCACATCCATGTTTCTGAAAAATTGCTTTCTAATTTTTAGGCTTTCTGCATGTTATTCTTCCAACTCCATATTCACTTCTTCCCCTTTTAACAAAATAATGCAGGATCTGTTTTTCTTTTATTTTAAAATATAGAATCCCAGACTGGGTTGTGTTGAAGGGATATCAAAGCTCATCCAGTGCTACCTCTGCCATGGGCAGGGACACTTCCCACCAGCCCCGGGTGCTCCAAGCCCCATCCAACCTTCAACACTGCCAGGGATGGGGCAGCCACAGCTTCTGGGGCCAATCTGGGCCGGGGGCTCAGCAGCTGCTCTTTATTTCACCAAATACAAGGGGTTTTTTGACTGGCATTCATGTCTTCTTATAACCTTTTGTACTCTGCTATTCTTTAGGTGTCTCTGAAGTCCTTCTTGACAGATAGCAAGAGTCTGAGCAATCAGTCTCTAGGACACAAGCAAAGGTTTTGCTTTTAGTGCTCCCTTTTATCTTCTTATTACCAAACTTCTATGAATTTTGAAGTCCCTGTGTTTTAAGCTGAGCACTATGGTCACAGATTTTTTGGCTTCCATTTCTTTGGCAAGATGATGGACATAGCTGTATTGAGGTCACCGTTAAGTAATGACTCTTAATTAATGAGATTATGAGCTACAGCATGCTCCCTGGTCAGTGCGAGGTCAGGAATGCATTTTCCTGCAGCTGATTCCCAGCCTGGCTGCTCCACTGGCCATGCCTAAAAACGTAACCTTGACATCATGCCTGGACAGGGTGTCTGCTCAGTTGGGTCAGAACCACCCGGCATGTCTCATTCCCCTGCACTTGCTGAGCTCTTGGCAGATCACACTCAGCGTCACAGCCCGAGTGACAGGAGCCTGGTCCTGGCCACAAATATCTCCTCCTGGAGCATCAGCCTGTGGCAGGTCCTGGTGGGCACCCTTGGTATTAATCTGATTTATCCCTAAGCTGCCTTTGCATCCCCACACTCTCTCCCCTCCAGCTCCCACTCAGCTCCCCTGTGCTTCCCACCATCTCTTTCTTCCACTGAGTTTCTAGCACATCCATGGTATCAATACTCTTATTTAAATGAGGCATTCTGGTTCTTCTCCCTTCTTCCTTAGGCTCCCAAATCCTGCACAGAGGAAAGTATGCCTTACTTTGGAGCTTCTGTTTTTTCACTCTGTTTGTGCAGCTGCTCATTGTGGTTTTATATCTGACTTTTGTCAGTTTCTCTCCTGTTCTTTATGCCTTTTCCCAAAGCAGCTGCTTTGCTGCGTGTGCTGGTTCTCCTGTCCCTGTGCAGAGGCATCATGCCTCTCCTGCTCATCTCTCCTCTGTTCAGAGCTGTCCTGAGTTTCGACTCAGAACATATCCCTCTTTTTTACACCATTTTCTCAGGCATGCAGTGGGATTTTTCACCTCCCTGCTCCTCTATGTGGCTTCTGCACAGACCTGGGGGCATTTCAGAAGGCATTAACATGCAGGTCTTGGTCTTCTGCTTCATGAAAGTTGCCTCCAGTGGCTGTCTCCCACTCTCCCCATTCCACAGACCCAGGGACCTCACAGATTGTCCCCGGCATGTCCAGACATAGAATAAGGAGAGGGTTGTGAGTCTAAGCCTCATTCGGAGGAATGTCCCCCCTGTAGGTACAGCTCTGCTCAGTGGAGCTATAGCAGCCCTTGCTCCACCTTGGCTTCCTTCACTCTGTGGGCACCAGTGGAGCTCCGGGAAATCTCCCAGTCAGAGAGGGGATACGTACCTGGGACAAGGCACTCGCTTGCAGTTGGAGCTGTGCAGGAGAAGGTCACAGAAAGGAAGCATCACCCATTCACCAAAGGCTGTTGTGGACACCTCACTCTCAAGTGTGTTGTCAGCTTTGTGAATCCTCACGTGATTAAGTGGTGGCTGCTTGACACCTTCTGGCAAGGCAAACCCATTTGGAATTTGTTTTGGTCTTCCCTGAATATGTTCTTCCATCTTACCTTGGTTTGTGCCCTCAAGATGTCCTTTAAAACTGACCTGTGTGTCTGGTCCATGACATCTTACTGGTAGGAATGAGCTTGGCCTCCTACCTTGGCGCTCCTTCTACTGAGACCTACAGATGGGAATCAACTACACTTCCTACACAAAGAATCCCCTTGATTCAGCATCTGACACAGACCCATCCTTCTTTCCCAGGGAACACAATGGAAATCATGTTGAATTCCAAGGAAATTTCATTTTGGGGGTTGGACCACCTCTACTACAAGGAGAGGCTGAGGAGCTGGGATTGTTCAGCCTGAAGAAGAGAAGGCTCCAGGGGGACCTTAGAGCTGCCTTCCAATCCCTGAAGGGAACCTCCAGGAAGGCTGGAGAGGGACTTGTCATCAGAGTGTCCAGCCATAGGACAAGGGGAAATGGTTTTAAACTGCAGAAGAGATTTAGACTGGAGCTTAGGAAGAAGTTCTTCAGGAGGAGGGTGCTGAGACTCTGGAACAGATTGCCCAGAGAAGCTGTGGCTGCCCCCTCCCTGGAGGTGTTCAAGGCCAGGTTGGATGAGGCTTGGAGCAACCTGGGCTGGATGAGAGGTGTCCCTGCCACGTCCTCCCATGGCAGGGAGGTTGGAGGAGATGATCTCTAAGATCCCTTCTGACCTAAGCTGTTTTGTGGTTCCACCACTGAACCATGTCATCAGCAACACATCTAGACTTCTTGTATCTGTTGTGTTGAGTCAGAGCTGTTGGGGCTGCTGAGGGCTCAGCTGTGGAGGAAGCAGCAGGTGATGGCACCAGAGCAGTTCTGGTGCTGGGCACACAGTCAAGGATGAGGTATTCTGAGTCTGGGGACCTGACTGATGGCCCAGGAGAAACACTGCAGGTTCAGTCTCTAAAGATGTCACAACAGCTGAATAATTCTGAAGACCAACGTTTCAGGCTACAGTGTCATTCTCCCCATGGCTCTTGCTCCAGATGCCTCTACCATCTACACATTCTCCCCAAGATAACTTTGGTGAAGATGTAAAGTTGTAGAGGCAGAAGTTGTTTGGCAGTTGTGCTGGAGTCACCAGATCTATCTTGGTCTTTGTCATGGTGCTCTGTGGAGCTGCCTGGGCACCTGGGGAGGACTTTCTGGAAAAGGTCCTTCTTTTCCTTTAGATCTGCTCAGTGTCTGGCTGTGTACAGGGAAGTGTTGGTGTGAACATTTGTTTATGAGGAACAGAATGCCCCAAAACCAGTTGCACACAGAAGCTGCTGAATGGCCTGTGTTGGGTACTGGGTTTTGTCTGAGACACACATGAGGACTTTGCAACCAGAACGTTAAAACATTTCATGGTCAACAGGCTTGACAAATGGTTTCCTTCTGTACAAAGTGACTCCTGCCTTCTGGATGGCTTGGGCTCTTGCACCTTGAGGAGCTGCAAAGCTACAGACCTTTCTGTGTTGGAAGAGTCATGGTGCCTAAAGCAGGGAGGGATTACTCCTCTCCTGTCACTCCTTGGTAACACTGACCAGGAGATACTGCTGAAAATCTTATTTTCTTTCTTTTCTCTCTCTGTTTTGTGTTTGGTTTTTTTCCATAGAGCAACATTTCTAAAATAGCTGGTCTTGATCAGCAGCAGCTTATGAGGATCCACATGGGTCATTGCCCCCGTCCTGTTGGGTGGGGGCTTGGTGGTCCTCTTGTAGCTCTCTTCAGCTACCACCTACCATCACCTTGTCCTGTGTCTGTCACAGAACTGGGGTTCTTCTCACCTTTGTGAAGAGCATCTGCTGGGGTGAAGTGCATGGTGATACACGGCGTTTGCCTGCTCCACATTGACTTGGATTGTCTGACAGGTTGTTCACATTCCCACGGGCTGTGATCTCTCAGGATGAGCAGGATCAGAGGCAGCGTTTTCAGAAATCCTGTTGTTCTCTTTGCCAACTGATAAACTGTATTTTTGTCTTTTCAGTAAGACTCTTTAAGACCTGATGGAGATACTCTGATACAAAACACTTTTGGCTGCCAGGGTGGAGAGGCACAAATCCAGCTACTGCCGGTGATGTTTCACTGGCTGGGATGCACACACCGACTGCTTTAAGGAGTGAATCAATATCTGTGCTTATATAAAGGGAGACAAAACCTTTTAATTAATTGTCTCTCTTGGGTTTCCAGTTCCACTCCATCTTCTCCAGATGGGTTTGTGGGGCTGTAGCTGCAGCCAGGCAGATATTTCATACTGCAGGAGAGACAGTTCAAGATCCAGCTGGACCATGGCAGCAAAGCACCGGGGGCTGCCTGGAGCAGAAGGTGCCTGTGGCCCAGTCCCAGCCCATGCTTTGGCCAGCTCTGGTGGCCACCCTCTGCCTGTCCTTGGCAGCAGGCTCTTGCGCCAGGTTTCTGAAGCACCTTGTAGGTCCCTGTTACTGGTGCTGCTTGGCTGAATGCTCCTCTTGGGAGGATTTTCTGGCTTTTGTGGCTGTCCGTGCTGTTTCCTCAGTACCATGCAGCCCTCTGCTCCATCCTTACAGAATCACAGAACTGTTTGGTTGTGAAGGGATCTTACAACTCATCCAGTGCTACCCCCTGCCTTGGGTAGGAACACCTCTCACCAACCCAACTTGCTCCAAGCCTCATCCATCCCTCCTGTTGCTCCCATGGGGCTCTGACCAAGGGCTCTGGGCTCCTGCTTTAATTATTGCTCCCCCCCCAGGGAACTGTCTGGAGACCTGGTCTAGGGAGGGATGAGGAGGGTGACTCCTGTTCTCTCCTTGCCTTCCCTTCCCCGAGCAGTGGGAATCTGGCAGTAATTGGCTCTCGTTAGCTGGTGACTGTGCTGTTCTCATTTAGTTGTGCAGAGATGATCTGAGACCAGAAGTTTCTCAGCTGCTTGAACAGGCAGGGAAATTAGCTGTGCTCCAGGAACTACTGAGAGGAATAAAATCATTTGTGTAGGAGCACCAGCAGCAGCCCCGGAGAGTGGCCCAGCTCTGCCTCATTACCTGGCTAAGGGCATGGGCTGGGGGAGAGGGTGGGGATCCTGTGCTGGGGAGAGCCCCTGTGGGGAGGCACAAAGCTCTCAGTGTCAGAAACTGCCTCCTGAATTGTGGGTAGAACCTGTGTCTTTTGGTTGTTACCTCAGGTCTGAGGCAGGTGACACCCTCTGCAGATTTCCCCCATTGCTGAGCCCAAGGTCACTCCCAAAATAACAATGGAAATTCCTGCTGGCCCCAAATATATGGGGGGCACCCAGCTGGCAAACACCTTTGCAGAGCTGGCCTTTGGGGTCCTGACTGACAGCGGGTTAACATGGACCTTGCCACAAAGAGGGCAAATGGTGTCCTGGGCTGCAATGGGCAAAGCATCTCCAGCAGGTGGAGGGGGAATCTCTCCCCTCTGCTCAGCACTGGTGAGGTCACAGCTGGAGTGCTGGGTCCAGCACTGAGCTCCCTGGGGCAAGAGAGAGATGGACATACTGGAGAGCCCAGTGAAGGGACAGGAGCATCTCTCCTGTAAGGATAGGCTGAGACAGCTGGGACTGTTCAGCCTGGAGAGAGAAGAGGAAAGGAGGAGGAAGAGGCAGAGAGGAGAGGAGACTCATGGAGATCTCATCCATGTGTATAAACACCTGCGGGGAGGGTGCCAAGTGAGGATGGTGCCCAGGGACAGGATCAGAGCCAACAGGCACCAACCAAAACACAGGAGGCTCCCTCTGAACACACATTTCCACTGTGTGATTGACTGAGCCCTGGCACAGGTTGTCCAGGGAGGTTGTGGAGTCTCCATCCTTGAAGATGTTCAGAAGTCAACTGGACATGGACCTGGGCAGTTAGCTGTAGGTGTTCTTGCTGGAGCAGATGGTTGGACGGGATGATCTCCAGAGCTTCCTGCCAGCCTCAACTGTTCTGTTTGATTCTGTGAATCTGGGAAAGTTTTAGAAGCAAGGAAGCTGCTATTTTCTTGCTGGAGCTGAAATAATTTCCATCAAAGCCAGTCTATTTCTGTATCTGTCAGCCACGCTTGTAGTAACAATTTGAAACTCCAGAACAGCAAAAGCATTGCTTCCAAAGGACACATAGTAAGTGCCATGATCGAGAAGCAGAGTTTGGTTGTCAAATTCTGTCTGACAGTACCAGCTTGTCAAGACCTGGTGGACTTCATAATACTGCTTGTGTCACAGCAAAACCTCTCAGACTCAGGAAGGAGGTGGCTGCAGCTCTCACTGCTGGACAGCCCATGGCTGGGCTTGTGTTGTCTGCTTCTTCCCACCAAGCTTTGGGTACAGATGTCTCCAGAAAGGTTCTTACAGAGAAATCCTCTCCAGGTACTCTGTGGGTGCAGAGCAGTGTGTGTGAGCACACGTCAGTGTTCTCAGAGCAAGAAGAGAAGTTTACAGATCCTTCCTTCCATGGCTAAGTGCAAAGCGACTCCAGCACCAGAGCAACTAATTTAAAAAACAAAACAACAACAACAAAAAAACCACAAACCAAACAACAGAGAGAAAAAGCATGTTTTGGGGATTGATGCCTTGTGGACAAGAACAATTTAAGAGTCCTGCAGTTCCTAGGAGAGGCTAACAGGTTAACTGCAAAGCTGCCACATGTATTTCATTCCTGAAGGGTTCAGTTCACAGCACATTTTGAAACAGTAGGAAAACTTTCTGTATCCTAAAGCAACAAAACTTGTTGATATTCAGCTCTTGAGGGGTGGGGAAAAAACAGGATCTGTATTAGATCCTTTCACTAACGTGCAAGACACCTTAGTGTGTTCACTGCCTCCCAGAGATGCGCGGAGGTTTGGCAGGATGAAGCCTGAGCTACTTCCAACAGCTCTGGCACAACCTCCTTGGCTTGGACCATACCCTGGTCATGGGCTGTGCTCCCCAAAAACTGGCATGTCCTCACCTGCACTGCTCAGGGGTGTCAGGAACTCCCCAAGGGAGGAGGAGGAGGAGGAGGAGGAGGAGAGTTCTTTAAACCTAAATCCAGAGTCCCTCAGACAGAACTTGCCTGACAGAAAGTGATTCTCTTCTTATCGGTGTCTTGAGAGCAGATAGGAATTAAAGCAACTGCCGTGGATATCTGGGGCTTCTTGATGTGTTTTAAGTAATTGTGGGGACTGTTATGATCTGTTAATTCATTTGTGGGTATTGGAACCTACCACCAACCTGTGGCAGGAGAGTCTGTCTTCCCTCAGAAAGGACAGTGGCTTGGGGAGGGGATTTTTGCCAGTGTCTGCTCTTCTCCAGAAGCTCTTCTGAGCTGGGACCCCAGACTGTTGCTGATGGAGGCATCCCACCAGATGGTCAGGTCTCCATCACTGTCTCCAGGCATTATTGAGTCTGAATGCTTCCGTGAGCGATAATGTCCATAAGAATTGTGAGATATGGAGTCACACATCAAACCCATCTCAAGTATTTATTTTCAACAGCAGAGGAAGCTTCAGACCTACCTCAGAAATGTTGCACAGAAGCATGTCATGAGGTTCCCGTACTGATGGGTTTAGGGCAGTGGTCCTTGAGAGCTTGTTGATCTGGAGGAAAACCAAAGCCCAGCACCAGGCTTGGAGCAGCTCCTCTGCAGGACCTGACTGTGAGAACGCTGTGCATGGGCAGCTCAGGCTCCTCCTGTCTCCAGGCAAAGCATCCAAGGAAATCCAGTGACAGGTTCCAGAGCAGGTTGCTGGTTGCAGAGGTGGTGGTAGGAAGACAAGTTCTCCATCTGCTGTTTGGGTTCCTTCAAACCAGACATCACCCTTTTGCCAGTGTGCTTTAGCTGAATGATACCAAGCATGAGGCCAACTGACCCAGAACAGTTCTCGGGTCACTGGTGAAATCTGATGTTTGGTTTGGATAGATAAGCTTTGAGTCTTCAGCTGCCAGAAAGAAAAGCCCTGCCAAGGGCAGGACCTCTGTGCAGGTAAAGAAAAGGCTACTAAGGCTACTGCTTCATTGCAGTGACAATTTTTTTGTTTGAGCTACCCTCACTTGGCACCCCCATGGGGAGTTATCTCCTCTGGCACCCAGGCACCCCATCCACAGCATCCTTCTTGTGCATAGAAAGAATCATGAAAGGGTTTGGGTTGGAGGGACCTTAAAGATCATCTACTGCCACTCTCTGCCATGGGCAGGGACCCCTCCCCCAGCCCAGGGGGCTCCCAGCCCCATCCAACCTTCAACACCTCCAGGGATGGGGCAGCCACAGCTTCTGGGGGCAACCTGGGCACCCAGGGGCTCAGCACCCTCACCCCAAAGAATTTCTCCCTCCCTCCCTGCCCAAGATCTCCTCTCCATCTCCCCTCTTGCAGCTGGAAACCCTTCCCCCTCCAGGCTCCCATCCCTCCAGGCCCTTGTCCCAGGTGCCTCCCCAGCTTTCCTGGAGCCCCTCCAGGCACTGGAAGGCTGCTCAGGCATCTCACAGGGGAGAAGAATGTGAGCATCAGGCGTGTCAGAATCACAGTTATGCACTGGGGACATTAAGAAGCTCCTTGGCTGATTAATAAACACTGCCGTGGTGGTGTTTGTTTTATTCATAATATATAAGGCGTCCTGGCTCCTGTTCAGAAATAAGTTATGGATCCAGCAGCGATTAGCTACAGCTTAACCAGGCGATACTAAGGATAAAACTGGCTCCTTCAGGCCTCAAGGTGCCTTATGGTACAAGGTGATAAAGTAGGTGAAGAAACACATTGTCAGTTCACATGGAAGTGTGCCAGGTGATACTTGGTTTTGACTGATAAAAAGCATAAAACCCTTTCCAGGCAGGTTTTCTCACATTTTCCAGTTGGAGATACAGGTAGAAATTTTCCCAGAAATAGGGCTTGAACCTGAAGCAGCTGTACGACTGACACAGGTCTTTATCAAGCAAGCATTAACATGAAATATGATTAAACTAATTAACATCCTTTAATTGAAACTGAGCCTGCCAAAAGAGCCCAAACAAAAATGGTGGTATTCTTTGAAATTATTACTAAACTTGTTATAAATGTGCCTCTGATATGATAGATGGAGGCTTGTGAGGCATTTTGACTTAATATCTCCTTAATGATCAAAGACTGAGTGTGCTTCAAAATCAATATGGCATCAACGAACAGGACTGCAGACCACATAATTAATGCTGAGGAGCCACCAAGACACCAGGCTGTTGTTTTGATCTTCATGGCAGTTGTGCATGGGCCAGTTTTAGTCCAGCAGCAACAGTCCCATGTAAGATGATGCTAGGTGGCTGTGAAGATGTTCGGGCATGAAACTGCTGCAGCCCTGCTGGAGGGTGCAGGATCAGTGCTGGAGCTGGGGGTTCCTGGGGAGCTGCAGGATATTTCCAGGGCAGAGTTGGTGGCACAGCAAGGAGGGGGATCAGACTGGTGGTCACTGGAAGAGAGATGGCTGCAGCGGGATCATCCGTGCAGGTCTGTGTGGGCACCAGCTGGCAGTAGAGCCCGGGGGGGTGGCAGCTCCAGCACCAGAGCCCCCCTGCCGTGCACCCAACCAAACCCAAAGACCCCGGTCTGGGGGCTGAGCGACCCCTGGCTGGTGTGAGCAGCAGTGGGGTGGGGGCTGCAGGTCTCCTTCAGCTGCCTGCAGTACCTGCATCTCCTGCATGCTGCTCGTGACTGTGCCTAAAAACATACAGGGGCCTTTTAGAGCTGAGAGCTGGGCTGTAATATCTGTGCGTTGACTAAAAATGAGACTGGAGTGACATTTAGAAGTATTATAAGGAAAGGGTAGCTATTTATTTCTTATTAAGTGTTTTTTCCCTTGAGGAACCATAACTGAGTACAGTACTGGAGCAGCAAGCTTTGGGCTGAGGCTGGCAGGTCCCCGGCTGCATCCCCGGTGTGACAGTGCGGTGCTACAGTGCCTGCTGCCCAACTTTGTGCCTGCGGGTGGGGAGGTTGAGGGGTTTTGGGCATCCCGCTGAGCCAAGAGGGGATCGTCCTGCTGCTGGAGCGATGCTCTGTGACAGTGCCACCGCTCCTGGGGGACGCTCAGGCTGTCTCAGGCTGTCCCATGCTGAGGGACGCCGTCCTTGCTCCCCGAGGAGGGGCGTCCCCGAGTGGGTCACAGACATTTCTAGGGGTGCCAGTTCAAGACAGATTTTCCTGCTGCAGCCGCCGCTCCCCACTTCCGGCACCTCCCCAGCCCGGGGGGGCTGCGGGACGAGATGCCCATCCTGCGCGGGCCTGGGGAGCAGCGGGAGGGGGTCGGAAGGGCGCGGGTCAGGAGGCCCGCACCTGCGGGGAGAGGGGGTGCAAGCG
>JAAWXA010000003.1:67453842-67544322 GCA_038090715.1 Florisuga fusca | reverse complement strand
GACCCCCGGCTGCGGCTCCAGCCGGGGGTCCCGCTCCGGCTGCTTAGCCGTGCTGGTCACCCCCTCTGTGGCTGTGGGGTCCCGAGTCTGGCTGTGGGGCAGCAGAGCCCGAGTCTGGCTGTGGGGCGGCAGGGCCGTGGGGCTCCCGTTGGCTCCAGCCCCTGGTCCCTCAGTCAGAACCGGGGGTCACAGGGCCGTCGCCTCAGGCCAGCTCTCGCCTCGGTCCCTCGGTCAGTCTCTGGGGGTGGGTGCCATGGGGTGCTGCTCAGGACCTGGGGCTGCCCAGTTGAGTCCCACAGGTGGGGCTGCAGCTCCTCAATGGGGCCCTGGCGCTCTGGTCCTGCAGTTGTGCTCTGGGTGGTCAGTCCTCCTCTGTGACAGAAGGCTGTGGGTGCCACACTCTGCTGGGACCCCTCGGAGCAGCAGGTGCCTTTCGAGACCCTTTCCACCCTGTCCTGGGGTTTGCTTTGTGCCCTGTGAGCTGCTCCTGCCTGGTGCCATGGGCCGTCTGCAAGGCTCCCAGTTGACAGCCCACCTTTTTCTGAGAGCTGTGAAGGGGGGAGGTGGGCAGGGAAGCTTTTCCTAAACAAAGCTCCCAACTACACAGGCAGAGGATGCACGGAGATGCAGAGCTCATGGGGAGATGAGAAGATTAGAGGGATAATGGCATTGCCCATTATGTTGGGCTCACTCTTGAAAGACGTGTAAACGCTGCGGTAGGTCATAAGTCTGCTTCAAGCAGACAGGGATAAGAAAAGACTTCCTCTGCAAGCAGTCTAATTCCATCATTTTTCATAGAAAGTTTAAGAATCTTTTCTTCTTCCTGCCTCCACTATTTTTTGCTGATGCCTCTTAGGATGCAGGCTGGAGCAGTCGATAGTCTGAGTGGCTGTACTCGCTGTAGTTTGGATCTGAGCTTGGGAGAGGGAGGCAGGGTGTCCTGTGCCATGCTCTGAATTGCTCTTTCAGAACACATTAGATCTCTCAGTCCTGTGCTGTGCTCACTGAAAACCTCCCCTTGGAAATAGCAGTCCCAGCAGACCTGCTGGTGCTCCCAGTGATGTGTTTTTGTCCCCTGACTGGAGGAGGAGGTAGATGTGAGGTGGCTGTGACTTGGCTGATGTGCCGGTTGGGTCTTTCTGCAACGGGTGGTTGGAGTGAAGGGGTGTTTGGTCTATGGAGCTACATGTGGTGTGGCTGTGGGGTGAAGGGGTTTGTTTTCAGGAAGGTGGAATTAATAGAGAGATGGATAGGGCTTCTGGCTTAGAAGTGCTGTTTGCATCTCGTCTTCACTCTTCTTCATCTCCTCATGTGGTTGCCTGAAGTAGGTCTTGGTGCCGCTTCTTCAGAGTTTCAACAGAATCCTTAATTCATGTGTTCACCTCCAATGATTTGCCTATGTTCTTTATGTGAGCAACTTGTGGGAAGAAAGAGCAAGGGATGGGCAATCCCTTGCAAGGGGATGGGCACTGACCCCTTGGAGCTGGAGCCACTCTCAGCTGGCGTTCTTGATGTCTGGCTGAGAAGGCTTCAGAAGAGTTAAAAGAGAATCACTTTTGTGGCTCACCTAAGAAAGGTCTCCAGGTAGTGTAGATAGGCAGTGCTCAGCTATTTACTGCGTTTGAGGTGCTGATTGATTTTTGCAAGGATGGGAATATTGTCAGCCATTGGTGAGGGTGCCCTGGCATGGCAGACAGGTGTAGTGGTGGGGATAGATGGAACCCGGCAGTCTGAGCGGAACCGAACCACTGTGGCTGGTGCTTTGCCATGTTCAGTGGACTTTTGACTCCCCTTGCAAACAGGGGGTGATCTTCAGTTGGTGAGGAGGACTCTCTCACACCCAGCTGGTGGCAACAGAAGTTGGTTTAAGTGAAGTTTCTAGACTGAGGTGGTACAGGACTTCTGCTTGGAGCTCAGGGGTTGCCAGGGTGTCACAAATGGGTGGCAGTGGTAGAGAGGCCTAGGGAGAGTGTTGTTTGATAGGATGCCTTGCTTTGCCCTGGGGAGACCAGGGTCCTGAAAAGGATGTGCCAGCTGGGTGTGGATTAACTGAGCTGCTCAGGAATTGGGTGTTGGGGGTGGAGGGTCCTAGAGGGAGAAGGTGGTGGTTGGAGGAAGTGTTGAAGTGTGGTGGGTATGAGCAGGAGAGCTGTTTGGGGAAGGGTGGGAGCAGATTTGGGGAGTGTTGTCAAAACTTGCTGGAGGCAGTTGCCTCATGAGATGAGCTGCATTTGGGGAGATGTGCAAGGGCGAGAGCCCACATGAGGAGAGCTCTCTTAAGGCATGATGCTGAGGGAGAAACACACCCGGAGGTGCAAGTCTGAGTGTCAGAGTGTTCTGTGGGAAGCGACCTCCATGGGGAGGGCAGCACTGAGCTGGTGGAGGCTGTGGACATGAGATTGCTGGTGTGGAAGTGGTGTTAGGGATGGTGTCACTAAGACGTGTCACTGACAACCATCCCTTCAATGCAGTGAAGCTCAGTGGTTTCAGGCAGCTGGGGCTGTGAACAGTTACTCTCAGAGAAGACGCTGGAAAAACATGCCAGGGGTTTGTGTATGGCCCTGCGGGAAGTGTGACTGCATTAGGAAGCAGATGCTGCTTTTTGCGTGCTGTCTTGAAAAGGTGAGAGTCCTTGGATATTCACAGGGTTTGTTTGTAGGCTGTGTTCCTTGGTGAAAACAAATGGCCTCCTGCGAGGGTTCTGGTGCACACTGGTGTGAAGCAAGGGTCTTGCATATTGGATTTGGTGGAGCAAGATGCCCCAAGCTTTGCATTGTGTGGTGGATCTCCTCAGGCTTTCCAGTAGGAGCTGGTTTGGTTTGAAGAGCATGGTGACAGGGTGCCCGTCCTGGCTGTGTGCTGTACTGCCCTGGTAGCTGTTGGATGACAAGAGGCAATAATCAATACGGTTGCTTTGTTTGTAAGATAGCTCAAGAATTCAAGCAGAGGAGAGTCTGTCCTTGATCTGCCTGTTACTGATAATGAGAAGTGAAATGAGATGTGAGCGCCCCAAGCAAAGGGAGAACCAGTAGCCACCAGCACCGAAATCACAAGGTCACAGGGAGAAGTGGCTCAGAGAGGAGGCACAGTAAGGACTGAATCCCCAGCCTAGGAGTGAAACTAGGAACGCTATGAACATGCTGGTTTTGGAGTCTCGTTTCTTTGCACTTTGTGATGAGGAGGAGTTCTTCTCCAGCAACGGTTACCATGTGCATGGGACAGCAGTTTTCCTCTCTGGGGTGGTTCCTCCCTGACGTTCCCTGCTCCCTGCTGCAGGCTCTGAGTGAACCCTCTGTGAAGTGAACAGCAAACTGAATTTCTGTTGGCCGTGGTTATGGTTTTGTTGAATTATTATTGTAGCAGTTTTCAGCTGTGCTGGAGGTTGTTTAGAGACAGAGGATTATTTTATTTGTGCATAAAGTGCACAGTGTCCCCTGTGGTAGGTTTTGTTAGTGGGAGGTTTTGCAGCTTCTGCTTGGTGCTCAGGCTTGTGGTTTCCTCTGGACTTCCTTTAGCCACACACTTTGCTCTGGGCTGTGGGGTCCCTGCGGGAGGGCAGTTGTTCTGGTGGTTGGATGCAGGGGCAGACAGAGCCATTAATAGCCTGGCAGGTTAAGCCAAAACTTTAAACTTGGTCCTCAAACTGTCTGTGCCTGTGGTCATCTAGAGCAAAGGGGTGACAAACAACTGTCTCCTTACCAGACTGCTGCCTCTTGTGTGTTTCCCAGCATTGGAAGAACAGGGATAGAGTCTTGTGGTCAGTGAGTCGAGACCTGCTGAGCTTTTGGTCCTGCACAGATTTGCAGTCACCTGTAAACTGCTCAGACTTTATCCTCCAAGCCACTGAGGCTTTCCTCCAGCTCCTCTGATGGGGAGGCTGCTCTAGAACCTTCTAGACTTCAAGCTTCATCTCTTCTAACTTCTGAAATAAGAGTTTATGGCTGATTTAATTATTTTTGGTGGGCCTCTAGACACAAGTCACAGCAAAGGCACTATGACCAGACCCTCCATTAGAAAAAAGACACTTTTAAATTTTCTTTCCCAACGAATGCAGTGACTTGGTCATGAGTACTACCTGCTAGCCTTATTTTAGTGACCCACCAAGCAGGGATCTGAGGGTTCACTGGCTCTGGTGTGGGCTGTGGGTGAAAGCAGTATCCCACCTGAGGCTGCAGAGCATCTGCTGGTGCTCATTTGCTCCATGGTCACCCTGTCCTGTGGGTACTGACTCCAGAGTGTTCTCCACCAGGCAAAGCTGGTAGTGGGTGAGAGCCTGTTGCCCTCTGAGCTCATAGTGCTTCTCTGTCTTGGTTCTCTCGTAGCCCTTGAGCACCAACTGTTTTTGCTTTCCCTCTAAGGTACTCTGTAACGCTCCTGGAGACTGAAATGGACTGAAAAACTGCCTTTGACCCCTGCATCATGAGTTTGCTGAGAGCTGGACTCTCAGAGTGGATGAAGGCTGTGCCAGGCTCTTCTCAGTTATGCCCAGTGATAGGACAAGAGGCAATGGATAAAAACTTGAGCATAGGCATTTCCACATAAATGTGAGCAAAAAGTTTTTTAGTGTGAGAGTGACTCCTGCCATGTGTGTGTGTGTGTGTCTCCTGTGCCATGGCTTTACCAGGGGTGCTCTGCATGAGTGTGGCAGTCTTGGACATGTGTTCTAGGATGACTTGAACAAAACCTTGTTTTGGAACCAGGCACAAAACATCCTCATTGGGTGGCTGAGGCTGCTTGGTGGTGTGGGAGCTAGAGGCTGTGCTTCTGAGCTGTTTGTCTAGTGGTCAGAATTTAAAAGATTTTTTGGGATTAATGAGAGCTTCTAGAAACATGGATAGATAAATTATTTTCTCTTTTTGTTCTTGGAAGCTCTGAAAAATGAGTCATGGAAGAGGAGGAAGAGAAAAGTTGCTCATGGAAGATAAAAGACAATTAACTGAATAAAACAAAATATCTCGGAGACAGGAAGGATCTTGTTTGGAAGAGATGGGCTTTGCTGCTTACAAGAGGCACAACAATATCAGTGGCCAAACCTCTGGTGACCTGGTGGCCACTGAGCCTATGCAAGCTCCATGACGTAAAGCCATGGCATGATCTGCCAGGTTCTGGCCAAGCAGGATAAGGTGGGAGGGTAGGAATCCTGCAGTGGGAAGAGGTGCAAGAGCTGGATGGGGGGGAGCCACAACAGTGGAGTGGTGGAGTTTGTAGGACCTGGGCTTCCAAACCATGGCTGAGCAGTGGGCTGCAGTCCGTGGGCTTTGTTGTCTCCTGCCTAATGCACCTCTGCCTGTGCTTGTTTTCTACATGAACATCTGACCTCTGGCTGATCCCTGCTGTGCTCTTTATGCCAGTTGTGTCATAAGGCAGATAATTAGCCTGATGTAGAAAAGTACCTTATCTCACCAGTTTATAAATATGTTACTCTTCAGTTTAAGTGCTCTCTTGTTTGGATGCTTTGTGGAGGTTTTGGTTGTTCTGGAAATTTTGCTCACCATTTTATATGCCTGTTCTGTATCTGCTTAAATACACATTGCTTTGCCATTAGTGTGCCCCATTCTTTACATCTTTTCCTGCAATTATTCTTTTTATACCTCTGACCAACCTCTCTGTTCTTCTCTAACCCAGTTTGGTTTCTGTTACAAATAAATGGGTCTTTGTGATTGCAGTCTCAGGTGTTGCCCAGGTGGATCTTGCATTGCTCTGGATATGTTATTTAAGATAAAGAGAATATAAAATGTATATGCCCTGATTTACATTTTGATGCAAATTTTTAAAAGTTTAGTAGTGTTAAATATGTATTTAGCTTAAATTGTGAATCACACCTCCCTTTCCCCTCATGTGCGTGTTCGTTCCCTTGTTAAATGTTGATGGTCAGTGTAAGCCACAAAGGTGACTGTGCTTTATTGCTGGTGTTTCCTCACCTGCTCCAAGGCACTGCTCTGGTCCTGCCCTCCCATGTGTTGAGGAGGGGCTGATGAGCTGGGTCATGCTGCCACGTCTTGCCATGGCACTTCTTGGTGCTTGCTGTCGTGGAACCAGCAGCTCCAAGGACTTTGCAGGATTGCACAGGAGGACAGCTCTTGGTAGCCAGCATTCACCTGGAGCCTGACACCTGAAATGTCACTTGGTGGTTTGGTAGTTGGAACAGGCCTGGACTGCAGGGTGGAATGTGCTTTTGGAGGGATATGCTGTTTAGAATCATGGAATCACTGGTTTGGTTTGGAGGGAACCTTGAAGAGCATCCAGTCCCAACACCCTGCCATGGGCAGGGACACCTCCCAGCAGCCCAGGTTGCTCAAAGCCTCATCCAACCTGACCTTCAGCACTAGCAGGGATGGGGCAGCCACAGATTCTTGGGGCAGCCTGGGACAGGGTCTCATCACCCTCATCTGGCTCATGTCATTCAGTCTGTGTCCCTCCCCCCCTGGCAAGGTCCTACTCATCAGAGTTGCTCTGAATCCGTTTTCCTCCCAGCTTCGATTTGTGCTTGAGGCTGTGCTGACCCATGTGCAGGACCTTGCACTTCATGCAATTTGCACCTCTCCACCCTGTCCAGGTCCCTCTGGATGCCCTGTCCCTTACCTCCAGCATGGCACCACACCACACAGCTTAGAGTCATCAGCAGTCTTGCTGAGGGTGTCCTTTACCTAAATGTCCATGTAGTAGACCATCTCTCCCCTTGAGAGACGACAGCAGGCTGGTGGTGATTGTCAGTTACACCCACCACAGCACCAAAAGCTAGAAGGAAACAGACAAAAACCCAGGCAGGAGTGCAGGGGTTTCAGGTCTGAGGACGCTGCCTTCCTGATGAATGCAGGTGGTCAGAAGTCTGCTGGATAGGTGCATCCTATCCAGCCCCTAGCACCAGGATGAGTCTGGGTGTTGGGGCTCTGAGTGTTTGCTTTCTGAGCATTGAACTTTCTTCAGATGCTTGCAAGAAATGGCCATCAGATCTCATGAGGTACGTGAGGACACTGGGCAGGAGAGGGAAGTAGCTTGTTAGAGTCTTCAAGCTTTCTGGAATGCTGTTTATGATCTAATATCAATCAAGGATTAAGAAGGTCGTATGGGATCTGATGAGGACAGTGCAACAGGAAGAAGTGTCAAAGTCTACTTCAGTGCAAAGAAACAATGGAAATTCCCTGAGGACATGCAGAACAAGTAATCCCTTTATGATTATTAAAGGTGCCACCATCTGGCATTATAAAGTCTATTTTTAGTAATCCTAAACTATGGCTAGAAAAAAATGCCTGGCCTGAAAGTTTCTCACTGTGTTTAAAGTTTAATTTTTGCCACAGATCAGGCTGCACATGTTCAGGCTGCTTCAATGTCATGTGAAAGGATGAGCACTCCTGTGCCTTGTGCTTGTGCCCTGGGGCTCAGCCCCTGTCACTGACCTGCAACGGGCAACCCCAGCCCCTTCCCTGCCCAGAGCAGGTAACGTTCACCCACAGATACACAGAGACCACTTCAGGGGTTAATCTCCAGAGCTGCTGTATTTGGAGACAGGGCTGGCCAACAGCTCCCGAGTTGCTGCTGGGAGCTCTTGGGGTGGTTGATTGGCTCAGGCTCTGCTGGGTGCAGATGGCAGTCAGTGTTTAAGCTGAGTGTTTTTTATGATCACTAGCAGCAAAAGTTAACAAACCCCCCTTGGTCCTGTGCTTCCCTCTCCAGCTTTATTTCCAGGAATGAGTTTATTGCAGTGCCTCTGTGCCAGCTTCAGGGCTGGGAGGCAATCGGAATTACTGGTGAACCTTTTCTGAACTGGTGCTGGTGTCAGGAAATTCTCCCTCTGTCCCCTTTTGCTTTTTCTGGTGGGAAGGTCATTTTGAAAGAGATGGGAAGAAGCCAAGATGCAGGTTGTTGCTGTAGACTGGTATGAGAATTACACAACCTCTTGGGACTGCTATCTGTCAGAAGTCCTGCTTTCTGCTGTGCTAAATTCCTTTACTTCAGGTTAGGAGAGGATTTTTCCACTGAGAACCTAAGTGTTGCAGGTCAGCAGCATGGTTTCTGGGTTGCTGAAGCTACTACACTGAAAATGTCTTGCTATGGCCAAATAGCCCTCCTGGAAATCAAGGTCTCTTTGACAAGAAACTTTCTGCCTAAGAATTTGGAGGGAAAAAAAAAATCACAAATTGAAAGGAGTATTTAGAGAAGAAGTCAGGCAGAACAGAATCAGGATCTCTGCTGCATGTAGGGAGAACAAAACTGGCACGGGCTGCTGAGGTCTGCTTGCCTCCAACTGTGCAAGGTACACTGGTGGAGAGATTTTATTCGCTTACAACAAAACAAATCTCTGAACTTTTTTGTAATTTCTTTTTTCTTCAGCGTAAATTCCTCTGCTGGACAATATTGGTCTTCGGAATATCTGGGGACTTTCTTCAGGTGTTAGATTTTTTTTTTGCACCTTTCTCCTTTTATTAAGAGAAGAGTTTCCTGTGTTGACAACTGTGTTTGCATCTTCAGCAGTGAGTAACATTGCCCCCATGTCCCTCTGAAACACACCAAACTGAGGTTCTCTGTTGTGTGGATCAAATAGCACTTGAAAGTCATACAGGTACCCAGTGTGAGGTTGGATTGTTGCATTTTGCCATAAAAATGATAGCATTTATACTTGGCATATGCAATGGTAGTTGACAATTCTTATCAGCTTGTCACTGTAGCAGAGGAAACCTTGATTACAAGTCAAAAGAGCAAGATATCATCAAAACTCTTATGGCTGTAGCAGAAATCCTCGGCCTTCTGGTGTCTTCTCCTCAGGTACCTGGGATATGTGGCTGCCTCCTGAGCCCAGCCTCACAGTGGGGGAGCAGCAGGTTCCCAGCACACTTCACAGGGCTGGTTGTACTTGGCTGGTGGGCATCAGTTGAGTGGCTGGACCTGAGTCCAGAGCAAACATATGTACTTGAGATTAGCTAGCACAGAAATTGTCCCTTATTTTTGGTCTTATTTCCAACAGGTCATTCAGAATGCTTGTATCTCTTCATTGCATCTTGCTTTTGGATGGACTTTTTCCTTTGAAGAAATGTTTCTTTCTTCTAAAGATAACCCCTTTTAGTTTTTTTTAACACTTTTTTTAACCAAACTTATAATCCAATTTGTTCTTCATTCACTGGATGCTCTTCTAGCATCTTCTAGCACTGCTGTACTTAGAGTTGCAAATTCTTGGGGGAAAAATGTAACATCAATAACCTTAAGTGAGTAGCAAGAATGTTTTTCAGGAGGTGTGTTTGGGGGAAGGGTGGAATTTATGTTCCCGAGCTCTTCCAGGCCTTTCTCCATTTCCTTTGCTTTGCCTACATCTGAATTCTGCAGAAGAGTGACATTTGTCTCTAAACTGTGCCCTGCTGAACAGTATATTTGAAAGCCTAAAGAATTTCAAAAGCATCCTCATGAGTGGCTGCTGAACCAGGTACTTCCCAAACTAGTAGCCAAGGTCATTCTTTCTCTCCTCAGGTTTCTTCTAGGAAGGTAAAGTTCTTAACACAGTGAGATTTTCTGCATGTTGACACAGGAAGAGCTGGACAAATACAAATGTCTGCTCTTATCCACCACATGCTCCTCCACTTCCCGCATGTGTTGGATGTGTTTCAGGACAGTTGGGTGCTTACAGAGCCTCTCTGTCTTCAGTCAAAGTACAGACAGGTTTTCTTTAGCTGCCGAGTGCCCCCACTCAAATTCCTGGCAGATGCCGTTTGCTGCTACCAAGCCATCATCTTGTGAGCACAGCCCTTGTGAGTTGTGAACCCTAACCCATTCCCAGGCCACAGGTGATCAGAGTTCTTCCTCATAGGTCAGTCCCCCTCTTTGGCCCCTTCCAGTTGGGAACCAGGTGCTGGCTCCAGCTGCCTTGACCAAGCTGCATGCCCCAGGTTATCCCTGCCTGCTGTCACTCCATGGCTGGACAGGTCTGCTCCTTTTCCCTCCCCCATGGTGTGCTTGCCTGGTTTCCCTCTGCCCTCTGGTGTAGACCCTTGGTGGGTTGGTCTTTGTTGGTGTCCCCAGTGTGTCTGACTGTAAATGTCTCTGTGTTACCGTGGTCCTTCCTCTGGTTTGGGGTTTGGTGTGCCAGCAGTTCTCAGCAGACCCCGTACCCACTTGGGTGCTTTCCCCTTCATGCATCCTTGCAGTGAGAGCTGGCTGGTGGATGGATGGGTGATCTCCAGGTTCTCTCTTTGCACAGCAGTTTTCCACTACAAAGTGACTATTTATTTCCACCCCAAACTGTTTTCCCCGATCTGGGAGTTTTCCTTCTTGCCTGTTGTGCTTGAGCTGTTTCTGTAAAGGGTGGACAGCCTGATATGTTTCCCCCCCCCATCAGCTTTCTGTAGAGTTTCTCTGGCTGGTCTGGCAGCCTCAGCAAGGAGAGACTTGGGTGGAGGATGCATTCTCCCAAGGCCTGGGGTCCTCAGAAGCTCTTCCTGAGGTGGTCATGGCTCCCTCAGAACAAAGGCTCCTCTGGGTGAGTGTGTCCTTCGGGACGGGAGGCAGGGAACGCAGAGCAGAAGCTGTTGGTGGCTGTTCCTGGAGAGCCTACTTGTCCAGATGAGCAGGGGTTGGGGTCACCCCTTGCTGGCAGATCTGTCATCATGTTGGGAGCACCATCCTGATCCTCCTCTCTGGCCTGGGGAGTGAAGGGCAATGGGAGGGGAGTATGGAGATTCATACTGGTGTGTGGCTGCGTGGTGTGATCTGCTCCACCTGAGGCCATTGGCCATTCTCCCTCTAGCCAGTGCTAAGAAATAGCTCTTCCAGAGAGCAATTTATCTCATCCCAAGTTAGACATTTAAAATAAGTCTGATGAATCACCGTCTGAAATAGCCTTTTTCTCTGTTGACTAGCTCGGATATAGATAGCCTTTACCCATGTCTGTCATCTGTCTTGGCCATTAGCAGTGGCTCCTGCAAGCCATTGCTGGGGTTCCTCTGACTTCAGCATCTGCTTTCTGTCCAGAGGGCCTGCTCTGCTGTTGTCTTTAACATCCTGTTGTGGAAGTTACTGCAAAGGCAGCCATCAGTCTGGCACTCCTCACCTGTCCTGGGTGGTGTTACCCAAAGTCATGGGTCTTCTCTTGGAACCAGCACAACATTCCCTAATGGATCATCGAGCTTTCCCAGCCTAGAGGCTGCTTTCCATGTGGCCAAAGTATCCCCAGAGAGACAGGTGTTCATGGCTGCCTCATTTAAATAGTGAATTCCTATCTTTAGTCTTTTAAGGGTGAAGTTAATTAATGACTGAACAAACCTACCCTGGATGTCGTTTGCATAAAGATCAGATGTGTTTCTATTCCGGGCCTTCCAGCTCCGGAGAGGTGAGGTTGGTGCTTTAGCAGTTTGCTCCCAAGGTGCAGCTCTGTTGTTTGACTGTCTGGGGCTTGGCTGGCACAGACACTGCTTGAGAGTCTGAGTCTTCAGCTTCAGGAAGAAGTGTGCCAGCAGACATCTCTGTGCCTGACAGGAACAGCTTGCTTCGAATCTGACCACGTGTTTGTGGATTTAAATACAGACCTTGGGTCCAACACCTGTAGGATGTGCCAGGGGCTGCCCTTCTTGGGCTTCCCAAACAATGGATCGTGGTGTCAGAGCTGTGGGCATTGCTGTCCTGCCAGCTGGGCATGAGGGCTCATCTGTTTCTTCTCCTCATTACGAATTAGCAATGACCCACGTCCTCTGCTCCTTGTTTAAAGCTTGCAGTCAAATCATATCTGTGTATTACCATCTCCCTTTGATCCCCTGCTGCCTGTCAGCAGCCACAGGTCCTTCACAAGCTCGTGGGTGATGGAGTTCAGTAAAACGTTGGGACAGTTGTTAATACAGGGTGCCTGCAGACAAGGCAGGAGGTGCTGCTGCCTGCATGCCGGGTGTTGGTGGCCAGCTCCTGGGAAGCCCTTGGGAAGGAGGGGTTGGGTCTGAGCTGGGTCACAGGAAGAGCTTGGCTCTGGTGTAGTCTAAAAGCTAATGCCAGGAGGCAGATCCTGAATCCCATCCATGGAGGGGTGTCCCAGCAGATTTTTAGGAGGTTGATGAGGAGAAACTGTGTTACCTGTTTCTAAAGTACAAGTAGTGGTATGAGTGATTTTTCTGTAATTTCTGCATATTACCTCTAAATAGAACCACAGAATTTTTCAGGTTATTAAAAGGATCTCTGAGATCATCAACTCCAGCCAATGACCTAAATACTGTTTAGCTGATTTTAGTTTTAAGAATACTTGGAATTTCTTAGGAGCACAGGCATTGCAGTTGTTGGTGGTCTCTCTGGGCTGCTGGAGCAGTAACCCAAGAGCTGCCTGGTGTCTGCCCAGAGTTCCCTCTCTGGTGCAGAAGTTGCTGGGGGAGGCTGCATGCTGACCAGCTGGGGTTTGCCTTCTGGCCTCATCCATAGAATAATAGAATCATCATAATTTGGGTTGGAAGGGACCTCTAAAGCTCATCCAGTCCAACCCCGCTCCAGTAAGCAGGGACACCCTCAACATGCCCTGAACATCTCCAGGGATTAGGCAATCCAGAGCACCACTGGCCTTTAGCTCGATGAGAGTCGTCTTTGTGCTGGTACCGTCCTCTGTTCTGTGGCCCTGGCATTTGGATGTGCTGCCAGGACCATTCTGAACCCAGGGGTTTCTTGTGAATTGGCTGTTTGTAGTGAGGGCTGTGCTGGGTGTTCAACATCTGCTTATCATTGGCATGGCTCTTTGAGGCTTCTATTTGTTAGATCCCACAAAACATTTTCTTTCCTTTCTGGCTTGGCTAGGTAGGGTAACCAGAAGAGCTGATCCATGCTGGCCTTTCTGATAGACCAGTTTACCCACTTAGAGTAGTTGTGGCCTCTGACTCGGAACTAAAATAGTTCATTTGGTTTATTTCAGCTTGCTCCCAAAGCTATAATTATGATAAAAGAAATTATATTCACTTTAATTCTGCATAAGAGCATCCACTTACAAATACGATTTGCTGTGACTAATGCGTTTCAGTGCAGATCACTGATACAAATTAACTAATCACATTTCGCACATCAGAGCCTTGACATGGTAATAGATTCTTTGTCGTGGCAGATAAAGGGGATGCATCTGGTGGTGTAACCCTGCTGGTCTGCACGCAGGGTCAGGATGCACACACACCTTCCACCAAGGTTTCTATTTACAAACTTTTGGATTACAAAATAGTATACAGAGCAGCAAATTTCCCCCTCTTCCCATGAAGGCTTATTTAGGATTTTTCTGCATTTCCTGGCATTTCTTACTGCATGTATAGTGATTTGGTCCGTCAGCATTGTTATTCTTTGTCCTCTGGGAAAAAGCTTCCTTGTACTGCTCCTGACTCTGAGATGGTGTAGGCTGTAAATCACTTGTTGTAGGAGTGTTCTGTAGCTCTTTAGTAACTGCCTGGGTGTTCCTACAAGTGCATGTAGCTGAGATACCAGCTGTGTGCTCTTGGATGGTGGGACTCTCTCTGGGTTTTGGGTCTGGCTTTGGTAATCATTGGTTGGACTATCCTGGGAGTACAAGATAGGTTTTCATCCTGCCTTGGCTGAAGACAAAACTGCTAACATGGCAGAGATGCACCTTCCTGCCAGACATATCAGCAAACAGTTTAGGACTAAAGTGTGTTTTGTAGGTGACCTCCAAACATGACCTCTTGGAATTTGGGGATGCCATTTTAGCAATGCATGGTCTTGTCTTTCCTTGGAAACTACTTAAATTAGTAAGACATTCAAATCAAATGCATTTGGATGTGCACTGAGCTGGCAGCTGTCCCTATTTACCTTCCAGAATTAGAAAATGCTTCATTAATTCAAGTCAGCATCTTCTCTATGCCTCAGCTTGACCTTAGTTATGTCCCAGTTTTCAATTGTGAGGGCACATGGACCTATTATTAGAGGGCAAACTTGGGTGTGAGTTTGCCAGGCTTTAGTTGCCATAGGATTGATGTGCAGTAGGATAAATGAGCACTTCAGGACATGGTTTAGTGGGCACAGTGGTGTTGGGTTGATGGTTTGACCTGATGATCTTGGAGGTCTTTTCCAACTTCAATGATTCTGTGATTTCTGCTTGCTGGAGTGTTCCTGTTGTGCTCACAGTGAGGTAAGGCTGTGCTGGGCAGAGCAGCTGGAGCACTGCCTCTGCCTGCAAGCTTTGGTGCTCCTCAGCAGCCTGCTTAGCTTGTCAGGTTCCTAGACATCCAGGGGACTGCTTCATGAGCCCCAGGCTTCTCTCTTTCCCAGAGTATATTCTTTGCATCTGCCAGTTTAGTCATAGCAGCAGGTTTGGAAGGGCTGTGTTCCAGTCTGGGACTTGTGTCCCAGTCTAACTCAGGTGTTCAGCCTGATCTGGGATCTGTGTGGCAGATGCTGACCATTCGCCTGCAGCGTGGTGTTTGGGCAGGTTTCAGTGTTCTTCACTCAACCAAGAGCTCTGAGCAGAACCTGGGAGCGAATGGCCTGAAACACCCTGAGGGCAGGGGCTGCTGGGACAGTCAGGAGTGGGCACTTGGTGGGCTTTGGTGCTTCCAAACACATGCTCGAGATGAATGTTTAGGATCCTGAACACGATCCTGAGGATCTCTCCCACCAGGGGAGGTTTAGGCTGAGTATTAGGATACATTTTTCCTCTGAAAGGGTTGTCAGACATTGGAATAGTCTGTTTAGGGCAGTGGTGGAGTCACCATCCCTGGGGGTATTTCAGTGGCATTTGGACCTGGTCCTTAGGGCATGGTTTAGTGGTGAACTTCTACAGTGTTGTTCAAAGGTTGGACTGGATGATCTTGAAGGTCTCTTCCAACCAAAGACATTCTGTGATTATTTGAATGTCCAGGACTGTTCTCATCTCCTCTGCACAGCCCCAGTCAGCAGCAAGGCATGGAAGGCCATCTTCTGCAGTTGCAGGGCATTGATATGTGCTGGTAGTTCAAGAAGCTGCTAGAAGACGACAGTTCCTTTCCTCTTGCTTGCTCCTGTTCTTCTAGGGTGATGTTACCTGACAGGTTTTTGCAGCATTACAGAAGTGCGTTGCCCTGTAGGTGCAGTGGGAGCTCTGACACCACCATCAGCCCAAGACTTGTTGAGGAGTGCAGGCAGGAAGAGGCTGATGCTGAACTGTGGAGCCAGCTTCACATTAGGATGCCTTGACCTGCAGCACCAGGCACCTCCTGCAGCACCAGGCACCTCCTGCTTTGTATGGCACGGCCTGGGTGCCCAGCTGCAGAGCTGGAGGGACTGTCTGCTCCCCACACAGCTCCTCACCACGTCCCGGGCTGAGCCACACGGGGACTGGAACTGGAGTTCTGGTGGTAAAGTGGGAGAAATTGGTGCCTGTGGTGAAGGAGAAAGGCTGGTCCTGATTTAGCACTACAGCATCTCAGTGTGGGCCAGAGGGAGGGGCAGGAACTCGGTGAGGAAAGCTATCAAAGAACATTTTGGAAAGCAGTGGTAGGATGAACACGTATTGGTCTGTTTCTTGGTGATGAGATTATTTGTTCAGATCTGGAAGCACTCTGATAGACAAACCAGATAGACATCTGACTGAGTTCAGTTTTGAGAATGCTGGAATCTCATGGTTTAAGCTTGAGCAGGCCACATGTTGGGTGATACCAGGCTTCTGGCTGTGCCAGCAGCATGCCAGCTGATGCAGAACTGCTGCTGCACACCGGGCACGAGTGGGGCACTGGTGAGTGAGCAGGATGTCCAGAGAAGGAGTATGGTGGGCTGTCCAGAATCAAGCAGGAGGTGGTGCAGGGAGCAAAGCAAAAAAAATTTGTTTCCCTGGACAGGAGGGAGAGGGGAGACTTCTCTGGTTTTATCGTTAGTGTATGGACTCCTTTGTAAATTGAGTTTCCTTTTTTGTTTTGGACTTAACGAGGCCTTGCAGAATGATTTTGTCTCATGGGTGTGAGGCTGTGAAGTACAGGAGTCAAGCAGATTGTCCTCTAAAGGCTGCCTTGTTGGGAAGTGTGTGGCCCTCCAGCTTTGGTAAACCAAGGTAAATGGGGCCAGTGTCAGTGGGTTGTAGGATGCCAGGATGTCTGTGCCCTCTCACCACCCATGGCCCAGTTGTGTCCCAGTGATTAAGCTGGAGACAGCTCTTGTGCTCCATTTGTATGGTTTTTTTTCTGCTTTGCTCTCACCTCATGCATGTCCCATGTTTTCTCTCTTTCACTTTCATTCATGCTTCACAGCAGACGAGCAGCTTCGTGAACTAGGTAATTATGAAATTTTTTTCTCCTTTTTTTTTTCTCCATTCCTCTGCATCCTTTTCCACTTTTCTCCTTTTTGTGTCCTCCATGTGTAGTTTACAAGGGGTTTTGGAGACCAGTCTTTCCCTTCCTTTCCTTGATTCCTTTCTAGCCTGCATGAGGTTAGGGGGCAGAGTACAAGAAGGGCCCTTCCTTGCCTGTCCTGCTGGTTTCCCACAGTTCCTCAAGCTTCCCTGTTCTTATATGTGTGACATACATGAGAAGACCAACTGAGGAGATGGAACATGCCTCCTGAGAAGATACTGCCATGGTGTCTGGTGAGTGCTGTGGCAAGGAACAAGCAGAGGTGCTGGGAGATGCTCAGCAGATGCTCTAGCAGAGAGGAGGAGCACTGCTGCAAAAAGGACCAGAAGACAGAAAGGTGTTACCAGTATCTGCTTGAAATGGAGCAGTGCTGCTGGGACTCTCTCCTGCTGTTTTCACTGGGAACTTCCCAACACCACTCACCTGTCAGTAGTAATATTTGGGTCCAGTACCTTTTTGTAGCCTTTGACTCTTGATCAAGAAATGGGGCACCTCCTCTGCCTATCTGCTGGGTACTTGCTCTTCATCCTTGGCTTTCTTAGGGCCATGGTTTAGCACTGGACTTTGCAGAGTTGAGTTAATGGTTGGATTCAATGAGCTTAAAGGTTTTTTCCAACCTGAACAATTCTGTGATTCATTGGGGTACCTCACAACCACTCCTTTAAGAACTCTTGTAAAAATTGAGTATTTTTCTCTTCCTCCCTTGCAGTTTTCTTTGTATTTTTCTACCCCCCCTCTTGTTGTATGTCAGGGACTTGAATGGAGTTTGGCTGTGAAGGGCTCAGCTTCTAGACAGGAGCTGCTCTCATTTTCCCAGGCAGCTTATTTAATTAGCACATTTCTTTCCCCCAGCAAGGTTTTCCTTCAGTTTGCAACACGTGCAACATGGGTAGCATATGTTGTCAGCCATACGCCGTACAGAGTGTTTACTGCACATACATCTTACTGGGTCACAACTTCTTGTCTCTCCTGAGAGCCTGCACGATGGGGGTTGCTGATGAGATTTCACACCAAGCACCCCTTCTTAATATCAAAACTGACCAGCAAGTGCTGGGCAGAACCTAGGTTTCATGATGATGTTTCTTCATCATTCCTCCCTTATTTTCTCTTTAAAGATTCCCAGGGGTTTCAGTCTTTTACTATAAAAAGCCCTTTCATGGCTCCACTTGTGTCACGGGTTGTTCTGTAACTTTTCTGTAGCTGTGAAGTACTCTTGAAATGAAGTGGCCAGCATTGCACAGAGGAGGTGGCCTGTTTATGGAGTCAGGCATTTTGTTCTCCATCTGATCTTTTTGTAAAATTTTATTTTGCTGTTGTAGCAGCTCTCCGGAAGTGTCAGCACTTGTGGTGCTTCCAGAGGTCTCCTTGCTCTGGGGATATACTAACTTAGCAAGGAGTAAAGTGTGAGCATCCTGAAGTCCACTGCATCGTGCACACCATGCAAACTGCTGTCCATGCTGGTGTGACACTGTCACCCTCCAGGGCTGTGTGGTTTTATATTCTTTGCTTAATCACCATGTCCCATTTGGCAACAGCAGTTTAGCATGATGTCACTTGAGTGCAAGGACTTCTCACCTCCAAATTGTTGGTGTTTAATACAAGAACACAAAATGGTGGTGTTTGATGAGAACAAAGGACCACAGCAGCCTTGGGGAGGAAGGTGCAGAGCAGTGCTTGGCCGGTGGCTGGGGCTGGGGACCCACACTGGTAATGGCTTAGGGCTTAATTTATAGCTCTTGCTGATTTTTTTCCCCCCTTTCTCCAGTGGCCTGTTGAACCCATGACAACTTGTACTGTCAATAACGTCCTGTGGCAAAGCATTCCTCAGCTTGGTGAGCATCGTAGGAGGAGTCTGCCCCTGGTTTGCTGCAGACCTGCTGCCTGGTGTCACACTGACACATCCCATCCCTGCACTGGGAGAGGCAGCCAAGGGCTGGTGCCTCTCTGTCCTTTCCTGGTCACACACTGTCTCTCTGACCTTCCACTCCACTGGTCTTTTGCTCATTGCAGGGTCCTGGTCTATGAATTCATTTATGTACAGAGTTTTGTTCTCATTGCTCTCCTGTGGAACTTCTCTCAGTTCTCTTTGTCACTTTTGAAATGGGAAGACTGGAGCTGTGAGGGGACACCTGGGGCTCAGTGAGAGCTTTGCTCATGCTCAATCTTACTGAACCTGCAGCAGCCAGAGAACAAGAGGTTTAGGTCTTCTCCTGACCTGATGAGAGGTGGTGCTAGGGAATGCTCTCGGGTCCAACAAGAAGGAAGATACTGGTGCTTGTGTTCATCATGTAGTAGTATGATATGGGATGGTTATTACCACCAGTTAATTCTTCTTTAGAAACTGGCTTTAAAAGCCCTTTTAACCTTGTATTAATTATGGAGATTAAAAAAGAAACCAAACCTTTAAAAAATACAGCAGTTAATATGACAAATATAACATTTTCTCTCATGTCCCAGGAGGGAGAAATACTTGAAAGCCCAATGTTTGATCATTTTTTTGTTGGTACCTGCCATTTTGGGCAGGTGGAGTGAGCTATGATGATCCAGAGCAGCAGGTTGAACTCTAGTCTTTTAGAGGCAGAACAAAGTAAACATCTGTCACTCCTGACACAGCTTTGAGTTGCAGGTGTGCAAAATATCATCAGCCCTTCAGAGACCTGATGAACTCATCTCACCTCAAGGCTCTCTGAGGCTCTGTTTCTTTCAGCTGCTTTTGGTCAGGTACTCAATGTGGTGGTGTATTCCCCATAAGCTGAGCCAAGCTTTTCACGACACAGGAGAAGGGTAAGAAAGTAGTAGTAGAGAGATGGAGTGGAAATGCGTGGAGGAGAAGGCAGGGAAGGAAAAGTGTGGGGATGAGCAGAACATGTTTGGTGGCTCCAGATGGAAGGGGTAGGAAGCTGCTGATGCCTGGGTGCTGTCTCAGAGCTGTGGGCAAGTCCTCAGTGCTGTAGGGCTGGCTGGAAATGATGAGATGAGCTGCAGGCTGGAGCAGGCACCCAGGAAGTGACGGGGTCACCATCCCCTGGGGTGTTAAAAAAGCTGTGTAGATACAGGGTGGAGGGACATGGTTTAGTACTGGACTGGGTAGAGTTGGGTTAATGGTTGGACTGGGTGATTGATCTTAAAGGTCTTTTCCAGCCAGAACAATCCTGGTGGGACTGCAGGACTGGCTGATGCCGTGCTTGGCTTTGCTCGGTGGAGCCAAGAGCGAGGGCTGCAGCACAGGAGAGCCCTTCTGCTGCCCGGGGCTGGGCTGCGGGGGTGGCTGCTCATCAGGAACGATCCTTCAGCTGCTCCCTTCCCTCACGCGCGGCTGTGTGGGTGTTTCTGTCTCAAAGAAATTGGACTGCAGGCTGCCCGGGAGCGCAGCGCGGGGCTGGGTGAGGAGCGATGGAGCAGAGGCAGCTCCAGCTCCCAGCACCAGCCTGGCCCAGCTGTGTGCTTGGGGACCTGCAGGGACTGGTACCTGCCCCATGGCCCCTGACCTGCAGGGACTGGTACCAGGCCCCAGACTCCCCTTCCCCAAGCCAGCAACTGGGAGGCAGCAAGGCGTGGGGACAGGCACCACGGCCATGCCTTGCAGATGGTCAGTGGCCTTGGGGGACCTTTCAGCATCTGGTTCCCTGACACTTCATCAAATCCAGCCCTGGAGTGGCCCTGGCAAAGTCATTCACTTGCCTGTCCATAATGGGCTCTGGAAGATAAAATTAAATACAGTATTAATGAATTAGGGGCTTTCCCCAAGGACTGTGGAGTTCAGTGTCTGCTGTTTATTTCACAAGGAATTTTAATGCTGACTGAGTGATCACTCTGGTGTCCACCATGATTTGGACATCATCCAGTGAATGTGTGGTCTCTTCCTCCCACCCCTTGCTGGCTCCAGGTAGAGAACTTCCCAACTGCTCTTCTGCCCCTGTGGGCCTTGTTATTTTCTGCAAGGTCTTAAAGTTTTCAGGTTGAATGTGAAGTCTGGATTGTGCTTACAGATGTGGTGACACCAAACATTTTTTCTGTTTGGGCTGCACAAACTAAGTGGCTTCTTTAGGAAGCAGGGATGCTCTCCCTGACCCCTCCTGAGCATCTTGCTGGTGGGGGGGCTCTATGTGTCCCCCACCCCCTTGTCATGGGAATGCACTAGGGTAAATTGTCCCCTTTCTATTCTGCCATCATGGGAGACAGATGCCAGGACTGTATCCCTCTGGAAGCTGAAGTGGCCCTGACAGTGCTCTGGTGTTGTGCATTTCTGTAAAATTCTGTGTATTTCATACCACAGAAAATGCTTAATTTTCAGAGTACTTCACTTCTGTGTCGGAGAAGTGCAGCGTCATGCTGCACAGCGCCTTGGATGGGGGGAGAGGTCTGGGCTGCTGCCTACGGAGCAGCCAGCTCTGGGCGTCAGAAATTGCAAAGGTGTCAGTGGGCTGCTCAGAAGTGTTTCATTTGGTAATTTTTCTTTAAAAAAAAACCAAAGCAGCAGCAGTAGTGAAATGGCTATGAGTATTAACAGGAAAGATGCCGTGCTGCTCGCAGGAGATACCAGCCCCCTTGTCCTCCGAGCAGTCTGCCTGGGGGGCTGGGGGAAGCTGGAAACCTAGCTAGCAAGAACTGGGGTAGAGGGGTGACGTGGTGCAGAGTGAGTGAGCAGTAAAATATCTGTGGAAGTTCAGGGCTAATAAATGCAAATCATGCATATGGTGAAGAATAGCCCAAATGAGATCTAGGCAGCGATGGGAGTCACTGAGCTATTGGCATTCAGATGGTAGATCCTGGAGTGGGAGTTTCTTTGTTGCATTGTCAATAATAATTCTAAATTAAGAGATAACCAGCAATGCTCCCTGTACAATCCACACAGTGCTCCAGAACTGGTCAGCCCCACCCCAAGTGATGGAAAGTTGGGAATTATGAGGAAAGCTGTTAAGACCAAAGCAAAACCATCAACATGTATGGTATAAATCCATGATGTGCCTCATCTGACAGCTTAAGCCCCCTTCTCCCTGCAGCATACAGATGTGTTGGCAGAGCACAGGGAGGATGAGGAAGGAGATGGGAAGCCTTCCATGGCGTCCTGCAAGGAGATACCCTTATCTGTTTGACTTACCCATTTGGGAAATACATGGTGTTACAGCAGTCTGTGATTTCATGATCAGTTTGGAGAAATGCTGTTTACTAATCCTCTGATGCAGGAACCTGGAGGTGCTCAAAGAAGGATTGGCTCCAGCCTTAAGGCAGGGGAGAGCATTTTTTTGTGCAGTGTGGTGTTAAACTGCAGAATTTATTGCTGCAGGACACTGTGGAGGCCAAGAATGTGAATGGATTTTTAAGAAGGAGCAGACTCATTTATGGAAGACAGGTTTGTCAGCCTCCCTTAGGCGAGATGGCTGCTGCAGTCTCTGGCTGTGGGAAACCCCCTGGGCTGTCGGGTGCTGGGACAAAGTGTGTCCCCTCCTCACAGCCCTTTTGGGTGCATGCTGGGGATGGGGTGGTGGGCCCTAAGGATGGGTTCATGGGGGCTGGGCTGGCATTGCCCGTGGCTCCTTTGGTTGTGGCACTGGGCTCTCTTGTTTCTTCTGAGAGGTTGCCCACTGCCTGAATTTGCCTGATTTCTGTGGCTGTTGTTTTCAGCCCAAGATGAGAAGATCAGAAGCAAGAATGGTTTTGTTCTTTGTGCTGCACTTAATGTGCAAAGTAGGGAGGGAGAAAGCCGGGTGAGGCTGAGGGTGCTGAGCATGCTGAGCCCTCTTTGAGTCCTCTGGGCCCAGGGTGCCGAGGTTGGCTCAGTTCTGGTCTCACCAGGAGCATTCCTATCCATCAGCCCAGGTGCTGGGCTCCTGCAGTGGGTGGGTGCTAGTCACTGCTCCTGAAGAGGGATGAGGCAGGGGGGAATTCTTCCCAAAGAGGCCACCAAGTGTGGTACAGGTCAGGATTTCCCCCCTGTGTGGCTCTTGAATAGATCTGGGGGATCCCTAATCCTTCTGTCTTTAAGGACAAGCTTTCTGAGCTGCAGCAATAAATTAGAATTGCAATTGCCAGTTCCCACACAAGTATCTGATCCAGAAATGTTCCTCAGAGCAGGACTCATTCAGCGAGGGTTTAGAAAAATCACATCAGCCTGTAATAACCTCCAAGATGCTTTCTTGCCTTTCTTTGACAAGGCATTTTAGCTGCTTGAGTGGTGTTAATACAGCAAAGCACGTCACAGCACTTCAATGGAAAGAGGATTCAGGCAGCAGACAAAGGGATTTCCTGAACTCGGGGACTCCTCCAGGAAAGCAGCTTGTGAGGAGCATGGAGAGACGAGCCTGCTGCAGCTTAGCAAGGTGGTTGCCTTCCCCCTGGATCTCTCCCTCCTGGCAGCCCTGGCGCTGGTGCGTGGCTGTGAGTTTGTTCTGTGGGCTGAGCTGGGGTGCCCGCCAGCAGCTCCCTGTTCAGGAGCTCAGGAAGCACCCGGGGCTGCTGCTGATCCATGGGGAACTGCAGCCCCACGGAGCCTCTGCCAGGGCCAGCCCCAGACCTGCCCGTGCTCTGCCCCGCTCGGATCCCCCCAGAGGGGTGGACATGGGCTGTGTGAGGGCAGGTGAGGTGGTGATGAGGCAAAAAACACAAAATGTATGGGCTGAGGAGGCAACATCAGGCAGGTGTGTGTGGGGCTGTGTCTGTGTCAGCTCCTGGGGCAGAGGAAGGGGTGATGGAGGAGCCCGGGGCTGCTGGGCCCTGGGCTCTGCACCCACAGAGTTCTCCCATCGCAGAGCAGCTGGGGCGTCACCTGCCAGCACAGGAGCTGGGGCTCTGCTGTGCTCTGGTCCTGGGGGATGTGATAACTGGTGAAACCTGGCCAGGAAGGCAAGGAATTAACCACCAGTGCTAGGCAGCTGCTGCTTTCCCCCCGCTGTCCTTCCCGAGGAGGCCGAGGCCGAGGCCGTCTGTCTCTCTGCCCTGCCCTTCAGGCCCCTGTCACAGTGTGCCTGCTCATGCTATGTGCTCTTCTGCTTCATTCCTGGTGCTGGGAAACCAAACAGGTGTTGTGTATCCTTTTGAATGAGTATGTTACTCTTCTTCTATGCTCTGTATATCTTAACAACAGAAAAAACCAAAACCACCAACATTCTAGGAGTGAGGGGAAAGAAAAAGACTTCAGTGTTTCCTCTGCTGCAGCCCTGATGTCTAAGGAGCAAACAGTGCCTTCTCTTGGAGTTTTCCTCCCAGGCCTTTTAGGTCCTTTCAGGTGTTCTGTGAGAAACCACTGCGGCTGCTTTGTGGCTGGAGCTGGATGCAGCGTCTGGGTGACCACATTTACACATGCTTTGGAGATCTGCTGGTTTTTTTGTTTCTCTAGTAGTACAGTGTGTGTGAAACCAAGACCAGGCTCTTCAAGGTGATTTGAGCCCACAGGTGACCAGACATCACACAAGCATTCCTTGTACATGCTGCTCTGCAGTGCTCCTGCAGATGGTGAGGAATCTGGGAGCCTCCTAAGTTTTTTCTCTGTAATTATATATTAAAACACTAAACCAAAAACCACAACACCACATCTGCAAAGCCACATCTTTCTAATAGTTAACTTCTCCCCCTGCATTTTGTTCTCTTGCTGCTGGCTGTGTGTATGGGAGCCAGGGGCAGGTGGGCAGAGCTGTGTTAGGTGCCCACATTTCTGTGGTTGCCTGCAGGTGTTAGCTGTACTGGAGGGATTGCAGTCCTTCCAGAATCTTCACACCTGAGGGATCCAGCAACAGGAGTACAATTGTCTGCAACCCTTTTTAGGTACATGAACCTTCTGAAGAGTTTGTTTGTGTGCTCCTGTCTCCTCCAGGCAGCACAGGAGTGTTCCATGAGCATTGTGTCTGTACAGATGGGAGGAATTCTGGTCCTTGCTCTGTGTCCTCCGTGGGTCCTTTCTCTGCCAGGACCAGGACCATGTCTGAGGACCAGGAGATCTCCAGGGTTCAGACTGACAAGAATTACATGGTCATCCAGAGATGACAGTGTTTGCTGTTAAAACTTTTGTGTGCTGACAAGAGATTTCAGTGACCTTTAGTTGTTCCCATCTGAGCAGCTCCTTTGTAATTCTGTATCTTCCGAGTCCGTCTCTGTCTGCTCAGTCTCATGTCTGCATTCTGGGGGGAGATGCTAGCAAATTAGAAGAAGTGTAAAGGAGATCTCAGAAAAGGGATCTGGCTCTGAAAAGCTTACACAAAACAAAAGCTTCAGACTACAAGAGCTGGATGTTGTGTTGTGATTTGGTTTTGTTGTTTTTGGGGGTTTTGTTTTGTATTGTTTTGTTTTAAATCTTGGAGGCTGTTTAACCACTACAGTGACTTACCAAGTGCTGAAGTGGGTTCCCTGCCTTAGGCATCTGCTCTGACCCTGTGAAATGTTGGGACACTGAAGGTGGGATGTAGTTTGGGGTTTCTTTCTAAAACACTTGTTCTAATACAGAGTAATGGTCAGGGCTCAGAGATTCTATTAAACTTGCAAAGCAAGATGAATGCAGCAGTTTCCTCCATCTTCAGGAAACATAAACTCACAAAGCCCCATGTCCTTGGGCACGTTGTGTTGGGCTTGTGATGTGACCTGAGCAGGGTGCCCGTGGCTGTGGAAGCTTCCTGGGAATAAGGGAAACTGGCTGGAGGAAACATGGGACTCTTCAGGCAGTGGCTGTTTGTAAAGTCCCTGTTGGGACCTGCAGACCCAGGCCCACGTGTATCATGAACCTATCAGCAGGCAGTGGAAGGAGATGGAGGAAGAGACAAGCATTTGGATTTTGCAGCTGGAACTTTCTGATACCCCAGTGGTAAAGAATGGTGCCCCTGGTCTGTACACCAGCTGGGAGGGATGGTGACCGTGGTGTGTCCCTCCAGCTGGGAGCTGCTTTTCAGCCCTCTCAGAGCAGTAGAACCTGTGGTCAAGTAGAAGTGAAGCCCAGGGACTCAGGGTTGTTCACCACCTCTTCACTGAGCAGCATTGGCTGTTGCACCTTGGTCTCTGGTTTGTGTATGCAGGGTGGTTTCAAAACAGGGAGGGGAGGCGAGGCTCCCACAGACAGGGCTGTCCCACCTCCTCTGACCTCCTTTTTCTCTCAGTGATGGCCAGTGGGTACATGCTGTCCCTCCTGGAGACTGACTGGCCCCATCACCAAACGTCATGGATGGGACATCTGCCTGGTCCCTGACAGCTGCCACATGTGCTGCCCTGAGACCTTGAGCCAGCTCCTGGGCACCTGTGTCAGTGAGGATGTTGCTGCAGGGGAGGGAAGTCACGAGCATATAAAACTGATGCTTCAGGTACAAACCAACTCTTGTGACAGATTTGGGAAGAGGCACCCCCCCACTCACCCCCTCCTCAAGGCAAGGGACTCTGATCCAGCCTGTCAGAAGGAACCTTGCTCCTTGCCCCTTCCTGTGTTAATGAGCAAGAGAGGAGGTGAGATGAAGTTCTGCTCAGGCAGCTGCACGAAGCCCATGTTCCTCCTCCCTCACCCCCAGCCTGCAGCTTAAAGGCCAGGTTGGATGGGGCTTTGAGCAATCTGGTCTAGTGGGAGGTGTCCCTGCCCATGCCCTTTCCAACCCAAACCATTCTATGATTCTGTGTGGTGTTGTCATCTTCAAGCAGTGATCTCTGCCTCTGGAGAGGATCAGCTCAGGAAGCTTTTGCTTGTGTCCGGGATTGGGGGTTGGACTCAATGATCTCTCAAGGTTCCTTCCAAGCCCTAACATTCTGTGACATTCTCCCACCCATTCCCAGGCAGCAGCACTGCAGAGCTGGCACCCAGCTGTACCTCCTCTTGCTTTAGGCACTGAGATGAATCTCCTGGTTCTGATTGTGCTCCCCAAGTTGGGAAGCGAGGTGTCTCCACTTAGTGGTCAGGGTGAACCAAAAAACAGAGGATAGAAATGCTCTCTGTTACCCCCCTTCTGCCCTCCCAGGGGAAGATAGAAGGGGAATAATGAAGAGGGACTTCAGGGTTGGAAGTTGAAACTGGAACAGAAAAGGGACAGTCACATGTGGGATGAGGAACAAGTATATACAAAACCCCATTTTGATGATTGCTGATACAGGGGTCTGAGAGCCCCTGGTGGCAGAACTGCCTCAGGAACATGGCCCAGGGCTCTTCCAAGTGCCTGATGGATTCGGATCCTGCAGAGTGTGTGGCTAGCTGAGGACAAAGAGCCAGCCTGATGAAAAAGAAGAGCTCTGATGAAGGAAAGCAGGAAGGGAGAAGGGGAGGTGGAAGGGAAGGGGTGGACTTCCCCACCCTCCTGGTTTTGGCAGTGCATGGCAGGATTTTCCACCATGCAATTAACCTGAGCCCCTCAAACCAGACCCCACAGGGAGGTGCTGGAGCTCATGTTCCTGCAGACACTCAGCAGCATTTTACCCCTCTCCCTGCACCCCAGCTCCTGGCTGAGACTCCTCACCCACTCTGGTGGGTGCTTTGGTAAGGTCCCCAGATGAGCTAAGGTGAGCATGGGCTTTAGAGGGGCTGAGCTGGCCTTTTTGTGACCACCATGCTGGGTGGCAAGGGAGAGTTTGGACCAGTGTGAATCAGAGTGCAGAGCTTAGGGCGGGCACTGCCTCGTGGTCTGGGGGGTTCTGCTCACAGCCACAGGAGTTTCTGAGGGGCTGGAGATGGCCCTGTTGGTTCCTGATCACCAGCAGAGGTGGACATGGGCTGGTACCAGGATTTTCTGTTTGCTGCTTTTAGTACTGTTACAGACCAGGGATTATTGAGTACTTTCCACTTTATCCTTTGGAGGCAGACAGCAGGCAGGCTCCCTCCAGCTCATCCTCATCTTTTTGATTGTGCTGTCTAGATCCAGAGGCTGTTGGATACGTCTGCTGTGCACTATGGGCTGTTTCTGGCAGGGTGGAGGAAGAGGGAATGAGTCAGGGTATGTGTATTGGATTCAAGATGCACAGCACTTCACCCTTTCCCCCCCCCTCCTTTTTATGAACCTGGAATGCCTCTGTAGTCATTCATCTGGAATAAAGAAAAAGCAAGGAGGAGCAGCTTTGCCAACAGCTGTCTCTGCACTGCTGCCTCACTCCCTGGGTTTTTTCTCAGTGAAGTTTGGGCAATCCCCAGATGCTGCTTTTTATCATGGGGGATCTCTGAGTCCACCTGCTTGCAGGTACCACCCTACCTCACCTTTAGTCCAGCACATGAGCAGCTGGTTTTTATGGGAGTGGATCCATTGCTGTCTGATAACCAGCTTGGTGTCCTCATCAGGGCTCCTTGGAATCAGTTCTGTGCTTTGTGCCTCTATCGACATCTTGGGCACAGGAAACATTGAATATGTCTGAGGCTGTACCTGTGTTTGCAGACTGGTCCCCAGCTCTGTTGTCCTTCTCTGGACACTCTCCAGCCCCTCAATGTCCTTCTGCTCCTGAGGGGCCCAGAACTGACCCCAGGATTGGGGGTGCAGCCTCAGCAGTGCCCAGCACAGGGGATGATCCCTGCCCTGCTCCTGCTGCCCACCCCAGTGCTGGGCCCAGCCAGGATGCTGGTGGCCACCTTGGCCACCTGGGCACATGCTGTCTCTTTCTCTGCTGGGCAGCTTTCCAGCTGCTCTTTCCCAAGCCTGGAGTGTTGCAGGGGGCTGCATCCTCCACCCACATGGTGCTTGGCACATGTTGAACATCCCTGCCCTGGCCTCTGCCTGCACAGGCACCGCTGGATGGGCCTGTAACCTCCAACTGGATGTAGATGTTTCTGAGATGCCCTCTCAGGGCTTCCTAGAAGTCTTTCCATGATGTGAGGCAGATGCTGATCAGCACAGGGGAGGAAGAGATGGAGGGGAAGTGTTGCAGGCTGAACTGTGCATATTTCTGGTTTGTGAAGTGAAGACCATCCATGAGAGTGGTTTTCAGTTCAAAGCAGCTTTTTTGGGGCACTTTCAGAATGTCAGAGGGAGCAGACTTAGGCTTTTGCTTCCCTTTTTCTATCTCAGTGTGGTCAGCCATGCAGGGAACACATGAGGAGCTGTGATTGAATCTGATTGAATTGCAGCACCAGAAGAAACTCACAAAGGATTTCCCACCAGGTCAGGCTTGCCAGCTGGAAATTAAAGGGAGCTGAACCCATGCAAAAGAGAAGCTTTGGAGCCAGGACATGACACCAGGTTTTGTGGTAAGGTGCCAGATGCACCCAGTAACAGGGAAAAGTGTCTCTGTGAGGGTGCTGAGCCCCTGGCCCAGGTTGCCCCCAGAAGCTGTGGCTGCCCCATCCCTGGCAGTGTCTCAGGTCAGGCTGGATGGGGCTTGGAGCCCCCTGGGCTGGTGGGAGGTGTCCCTGCCCATGGCATGGGGTTGGAACTAGAGGATCTTTAAGGTCCCTTCCAATTCAATTGGATGGGATTCTGTGAAGTTGGGGTACCTCAGGGGTGAAGAGATCTCAGACCCCTGAGACAGTGGACACTGCTGTGCAAATTGCTGAGGGTGTGTGCACGTAGATTCTGGGCACAGCAGTTTGTGCGGTGATTCATCTGAGTTTTCCAAGGTAGACTTGGCTTTAGGGAAGGTTTGACAGACCCAGCATCCTTCTCCCTGAAGGCTGTTGGTCTGGCTGGCTGCTGGGGCTCTGCAGCTCCAGGATGCTGGGATCCTGAGCAATGGGTGTGGGATCTGGTTGGTCTGCAGTGGCTGTGGAAAGGGCAGGGGGCTTCAGTCCCTGGCGAATCCATGCAGTGTGGATATAGTGCTGCTGTAAGCAGCCTTGGTGGGATTATTGTCCCCAGGAGGTAGGGAAGGGAAAGAGGGAAGGACCAGCAAGTGCTGAGAGAGGGGCAGGGTCAGCATGGGCAGTGGAGGAGAACTGCAGCCAGCACCTCTTAGCTCTGGCCATCTGGGCCAGGACCACACTGCTCAAGCTTCACATACCATGTTTCAGATCTGCTGTCTGTGTACCAGATCCTGAAGTTCTGCTTAGACTGGAATGTCCTCATTAACATTTTGGGAATACGTTAATTCCCTTCCTTTCCTATTCCAACCTGCTGACTTTGATTGGCACTATTTTTTACAATAAATGCTTAATTAAAGGCATAATGACTGTATAATGATTGTGTTAAAAGCAAGATGATTATAAAAATCAGCTTAGCAGCTGGAGGCTGCAGGGCTGGAATAGCTCAGAGCAGCAGTTGGGGTGGTTGAGGCTGTGCACACCCCCTGGTTCTATGCAGTGTCCCTGTTGTACTCAGACCCCCAGCCCAGGGACCTCTTGCTCTGGGCACTGAGCAGAGATTCACTGCAGAAATACGGAATTCTTCTGCCATATGGAATTTCAGCCTAAACTACCCGAGAGTGGGGAGAAGGCCCTTGTGCTGTTCCTGCCTCCTCAGGGGATTGCAGCAGGTGAGGCATGGAGCTGTGAAGGAGGCTACAAAACATGATGTGCTTCTGCATCAGCACCAGCTGCAGCCTCAGGTCTCTGCTGGGCTCCCAGATCTGTGGGCCAGGTGCAAGGTCTGGGTCCTTCTATGCAGGGTGCATCGTGGCCCATCCAGCGCAGGGACCCTGAAGCTCTGGGCTGTGACAGACCATGTTGTCCCCAGCCAGGCTGAGATGTGGCAGCTTGCTGAGAGCCCTCTGCCTTCTCTCCAAGCATCACTGCTTCTTGCTGGGCCACCCTGGCTGGTGTGCATGCATGGTTCCTGGATGACCAAACCAGGTCCTTCTCTTTGTCACGAGCTCACTCCCAGCTCATGCAGCTCTTGACCCTAATGAGAGGTGGCCATGAAACGTGGCAGCTGGGTTAATTGGCCTTGAAACCTTTGTGGTGTGTCCTTCAGGCACTGATGAGCTTGACATGAAACTCAGACAGAGCAGTGATGCCCCAGGAGGAGGAGTGTGACAAACCCCACAGAGCCTGTGGCTTTGTCTGCTGTTGGACCATGTGCTGTGCTGCAGGGCCAAGGGCAGCCTGCTCTGCTCTCATCACTTCTGCACAGGCTCCTGCCCTTCACTTCTAATGGCACTCAGGTGGGTCCCATCTGCTCCTGGAGACTTTTCAGGTCCCCAGGCCCTGAGCTTAATTGCTTTTACCTGCCTGTGCCTGGAGGTGCCTGAGAGCTGCCATGTAGTTGGTGGCAGATGGTGCAGGCAGGGGTGGGCTGGGCTGGGCTGGGCTGTCTCTGCTGAGCCAGTTCCCTCTCTGTGCCTGTTCTTCAGGTCATCTCCCCATCCATCCGTGATGATCTCATTTCCTCTGGTTCTGTATCTGAGTTCTGTGCCTCCTTAGATCTTGCTCAGATCCAGCTGTGCCTCTGCTCCTCTCTGTTAGCTGGAGCCCCAAACTTAAGATACAGAGGAGGCAATTTAGAAAGTGCCCGTCACCCCAGGCTGTCACTTGTTCTGTGCTGGTTCAGATCAGTCTGTGTGAAAAACTGGAGGCTGCAAGATTCATAAAGCATCAACAGTTACTATGATGTTTTTCAGAAATGTTGCAGACTGTTTAAATGTGCCCTGAGGAAGCACACTGGTAGGAATGGACACTGAGAGAAGTCATTTTTGTTTCTTGATGTCTAGAGTTGTGTGCCTCTAAAGTAGGTTATGTCCATCAAAATGCAGATTGTGTGTCTTAGAAGATGTTTTAGTGGTCCTGAGTGGGGAGCACTGTGTCTCTGGCTTCAAGCATCCAAGCACAGATTGTGCCTGCAGGCAGGAGCTGTGAGGAGCGCCTGGGCACTGTCACTTGGTTGCTGTCAGCACCACGATGCTTGGAAGCAGAGCTCCTCTGCTTGGGGCATGTCCCTGTCTTGTTTCCCAGACAGAGAGACAAAGGGAGGTGCAGAGATGACACCACAAACCTGTGTCTAAACTGTCCATGGGAAAGGCTGTGGGCAACTGGTGTGGGCAAACCTCTGCAGAGCCACCAGGGCCTGTTTGGTTTGTGTTCTTCTCAACTGGGCTTAGCAGCATGCTGGTCCCTTACCTGTGGTGGTGGGCCTGAGCTCCTGGGAACAGGATGAGTGGTCATTTCTGCTCCTTGGGCACACAGCATAGTCCTGGCAGTTCTCTTGGTACAGACAGAGCTGGTCCAAGCTTGCAGAATAAACTCCTGCAGAAGAAGCCCAGCACAGCCCTGCTGTCCTCAGCTTCAAGCCCAGCTGCCTACAGCACCAGGGCCAGTGGCTGCTGCAGCATCACTTGGGTGGTTCTTTGGGCCACAGTAAGATTGAATTATCCACAGGATTTCATGAGGAAACACACCCACCTTTCTTTTATTTCTAGTAACAGCGATGAAGGTTTTTCTTCCCTTTTATCCTTCTCTGTTTTTGAAAATTGTTTACATGTAAAGCACCATGAATGCAAAATAGCAGGGTGCCAAAAAAGTCACATCCCTTGTCTGGACCATTCTGTGTATGGGAAGCAGATCAAAGTGCCCTGTCCTTAGAGTTAGCTTTAGTTTGGGGTTTTTTTCTTGTCCTTTCCTCTTGGGATGATTTGCATTATCTGCCTGTCCTGGAAGTCTATGGTCTGGCATGTTGAATTGCTGCCAGAGTCTCTTGGCTTTGTGGAGGTTCTGCTGGCTTTGCTCTGCTGAGGATGCCTGGAGAGCACCCGCTCCTCAGGACCCACATGCTTGGCCTGCAGTCTTCTCTGCTTGTTCTGCTCAGCATGGCAGGCTGCAGTCTGGGCTCTGTCCAGGGCATGCAGCTGCAGAATTTGCTACTTTCATCTTTTGGTAACCAGAAATCCTGCCAGCAATCCCATGGGGTCACTGGAGGCTGCAGATGGAGCCAGGCAGAGGCTGCACAGTGTCGGGTGTTTGATACCCAGCACTGAGACTGTGCCCAGGACTGAAAGCATCTTAAACCTGCTGAGTGTGATCTTGTTGTTTTCAACTCTTAAAATTCTTAGGGAGACTGTTGAAAAGGGCCTCTTCTGAATGGTCTATTTGTGCTCTTAGTTTATCTTAGCCCCTGTTGTGAGTCAAGGAAAGGGATGTTCAAAGAGGCAGGAGTTCCTCATCCTGTATCATTCTTTCTTCTTTATTTAAGAGGGAAATAGTGTTCTGGTACCAGAGTTAACTTGCATAGTAGACTCCAAAGCTCTCCTATAGCTGGTCATTTTCACTGATGGGTTTTTGGTCAAGATCTCCACTAGCCACAAAGTTTAATCTGACTCTGGACCTAGAGAGCACCTGCAAAGTCAACAAAGAGAACAAGTGACCAGAGAGCCCACTGGCTTTCTACCTCCCTGCCTGTGGAGAGATGATGTTTTCATGGCAGGATGACTGAAGAGGACCCTTCCAAGCTAACACTTTCTGGGTTGCATTTCTTTCTGGAGTAATTTGTTTTACTATTATGATGAAAGCATATAACCTTTCAGTGACAGAAGTCCACTTACTTGCTTTGAGACTCTTATCACCATGAAGTAATGCAGGTGGGGGAGATAGGAGCATCACACAAACCCTGTTGGGATGGGAATGACTGGAGGCTGTTACTGGGAGCTTCATGTGCACTTAAGTTCTGGTGTAATCAGGTGCTTCTGCATTTCAGCTGCTGAACTGTTGCTGTATTTAACTGCTCTGGACAGTGAGTGTAGGACTCCCCAGGGGGAGGTGCTGGGGGAGAGGCTGGCTGTGGAAAGCTTGTTAAGCTGAGGCAAGACCTGTGTAGATGTTCTTGTCCCAGAGGTGCACAGCTTCTAAGGCCAGGGACACTTTGGGTTGAAGTTATTGTCCTGGTGATACACAGCCTCTAAGGCAGGAGACACTTCTGCAGCAGAGCTGCTCAGGTCTCCAGCAGGAAGAAGCATGCTGCTGTGCCCTTGGGAGGGAGAGTTGTGCATGCACAGAAGTCTGGGAGAGTGTCCACCCTCAGGATGTACCGAGAACTTCCCACTGGAGAGCCAAATGCTTTCCTCTATGAATCAGAATTGCACCAGGATGTGCCTCTGTACCTGGGCCACGTGTGAACAGCTTATTGTCCATGTCCATCTGCAATGTATTTTGAGGTCTGCATTAGTGGAGGTGTCTTTGGTGGGCTGGTGGATGCGTCTCTGGTGCAGAAGACATCTCCATCCACACCTGACTTACAGGAGGACTCCATTGCCATGTTTCATGCTGATTCTGTCTTCTTATCTGTAGCTGATAGAGGAGCAAGTGGTGTCTGATGAAGGCTTGCTCAGGTGTAACCAGGATCAAAAGCCACCCCAGGGTATTTCAGTGGAAGATTATCAGGCTGTTTTTTCCATTCACCAGGGGTCCTGTATGTATCTTTCCTGTTTTCCCTGAAGTCTTTAACTGCCAACTTGTGTCTCCCTTGTTTTGTTTATTAATAAACCCAAGTGAAATCTGTTATTGTGATGAAAGGACCCTGCAACATCTGCCAGTTGGATTGTGCACAGTCAGTTTATTAATTTGATGGGGCATTTAAAATTAGCTTTTATAATTGCGTTTTAATTTCATAACAAACAAAGCAGCTGTGTGGAGTGAAAAGCTGGGCTATGGTGGCATATCCTGGGGGCTCACTGACTCTAGAAATAATAGAAGTGTAGAATTGTAGAATGGTTTGGGTTGGAAAGGACTTTAAAGGTCATCTGGTTCCACCCCCCCTGCAGGGACACCTCCCACCACCCCAGGCTGCTCCAAGCCCTGTCCAGCCTGGCCTTCAGCACTGACAGGGATGGGGTGTAAGCCATGAGCAAGGGTTTAAGCCATGTGAGACTTTACTTTTCTTGGCTTACTTCTGGTTTTGACTGTGTCTCAGTGTAGACACAGGCAAGTTAAATGGGAAGGAGAAACCTTTCCTGGTGGGGGAAAGCAATAACGGGAAGAAACTCAGAGCCTGATGAGCTCTGGAACTAAGTGAAGGTCACAGCACAACACTGCTGCACAGGTGAGAGACTTGACCAAAAAATAGGTCAGTTGCTGATAATTTTTCAGAACTCAGTAATTTACAGCTGAGGCTGAGCAAAGCTGCTGTCAGCATGGTTCTGGCAGCTTCTCTTCTGGCTCCCCAGTACAGCACTGGCTCTGAAGTGGAAAACATGAAGGTGAAGAATGTGCCTGAGAGGTCACATCATCTCTGTGTGAGCCTCTCAAACAGGTGTAGGTGCTGTGTATAATACCCAGGTTACCCGAGCCATGAGGACATGGGGGTTTTGCACCAGTTGGCAGTGTATGCTGCTTTGCTGGGAAATGATTTTGGAATAAAAGATCCTGGAGACCTGTGAGTGACAGAAGCACCTGTTTCCTCTGGGCCTGATCTTGGGTTACAAGAATGCAGTGGTGTTTCCTGATGTGCTGTGCAGCTCCTCTTGCAGTCAGGTCACAGTACCTGCTGAGGTTCTACTTTTTTTTGTCTTTGCTTGAAACACATCTTCCAGGGACCATCTCTGTTGGGGTCAGGTTGGATGTAAGGTGAAAGGTGTATCTGGGTGGCATCTGGAGTTCTGTCAGTTTGGAGCCCTGCTTTTTGCTGTGCAACAGGGAAGGGTCAGGGTTGTGCAGAGTCAAGAAGGAGAACAGCTGGGAACACAAATATAGGGTACAAAGAGGTGGTCTTAAAGAGGTGACACTGCTGAGATGATTCTCTGTGTAGGATTTAAGGGTTAAATGGGATTAAAGTGGATGTAAGGAACACAAAGGCAGCTGGCTGGGGTCCATGAGCATCATTTCTGTAGGGAATTTCCCACCAGACCTGAAGGATGCTACAATGGATTCTCCAAAGGAGAAGTTGGCAGGTACAGTGGAGTGTGTAGAAGGCAGCATAAAAAGGTCTGGAAGACATGTCTGGAGATGTGTAAGGGCTGCAATGGCATGGGGGAAAGTAGAGTCAGGTCCATGCTAGAACAGTGGTTGAAGTTGGATTTGTGCCTCAAGAAGGGAAGGTGGATATGAGAGTGGAGTGGGAGTCAGAGGAGAACCCTCAGGAGTAGAAAGCTAAGATTTGTGGCTGCCCCATCCCTGGCAGTGTTGAAGGCCAAGCTGAATGGAGCTTGGAGCGATCTGGGCTGGTGGGATGGGCCCCTGGCCATGCAGGGGATGAGACTGGATGAGCTTTAAGGTCCCTTCTAACCCAAACCAGTCTGGAATTCTGCACTTTCAGCAGCTGCTGTGGGCTTTTGCTACAGGATCCTCGCAGGAAAGCCCAACTCAAGAACATGGAAGTCACTTGGACTTCTTTGATTATGCCATGGGGCAAACAGCAGGACAGCATGACATGGGGAAATGATGGTGGGACCTGACTGGCTGGTGTCTGGGATACAGAGTTGACTAGCTGTGACTTCCTTTGTTAAAGACACTTTTTTCCCCTACATGTCTTGTTTGTTAATTTCTTCAGACCATATTTAAGCATTTCATGTGCACATCCCAACAAGACTCGGTGGGTACCTCATTACCATGTTTATAGCTATTCAAATTACCAGTGACCTTCAGAGCTGATGGTTGTGTCTATGAGTTTCCCAGCTTGCATCGATGCTTTGTGGCCTCAGTAGACCATTTATTTCTCTTTTTCTGTCAGCATCAGCTTTCTGTTGTTTCACCCACTGGGTCTGAGGCTCCCACATGGGAGAGGAGAGTTGGGCTCACAGGGAGTTCTGAACCTGGCACTGGAGGAGAAGGACCTTTGGAGAGACAGCTGAGGGATTGCATTGCATCCACGTGTCAACTCAGGCCCTGCTGAGGTCCAGCTGAATCCTTTCTGTGTGCCAGGCATGAATTCCTGGAGCTCCAGAGCTCCTTGGCACCCATCTGCTTCTCTGCCTGCCAGCCCAAGGCTCATGCTCCCTGTACCTTGTTTCTGGAGAAGCTGCATGTTAATAGAGCAAAAACTTTGAATGAGCTGACTGAGGCTGAGGTACTTCCCTTCTTCACCCCAGCCTCACTGATAGAACCAGGCTTCAGCAATCCCACGTCCCAGAGACCAGTGGGATAGTCCATGGCAAGGCAGCTCTCAGTGGACGAGGATCAGGTGAGAGAACATTTAAACAAAGAGGACAGAGGAGAGGCCATGGGCCTGGTGAGATGCACCCATGAGTGCTGGGGGAGCTGGCTGATGGCTTTGCCAGGCCACTCTCCATCCTCTTTGAACAGTCATGGTGGTCAGGAGAGGTTCCTGGTGGCTGAAAGAAAGTGAACACCTCTCCTGTCTTCAAGAAGAAGGGAACTCTGGGCTGGTCAGTCTCATCTTGATCCCGGGAAGGGTGATGGGAGGAACCAACTCTGGAAACCGTTTCCAGACATGTGCAGAACAAGGCAGTGGTTTGGAGTTGCCAGCCTGCATTTGTGAAGGGGAAATCCTGCTTAACCAAGCTGAGAGCCTCCTGCAGCAAGGTGACGAGCCTGCTGGGAGAGCTGTGGGTGTTGTTTACTTTCACTTGAGCAGGTTTTTATGTTGTCTCATGTAACATCCTCAGAGACAAACCAGTGAGATGTGGACAACTTCAGTTTTTCCTTTAATCCGAATAGATTCAGGTTTGCTCTTACCTTACAATCTGTGTTCAGCTTGATGCCAGAGAGGCTGAAAACTTCAGTTATTCCAGTCCTCAAGAAGCAGCAAATCTTAGAAAGGAGTGCTGTGTGCCTCCAGAGCCAAGCACAACGAGGCCAGGCTCTGGGGAGCTGGATGAACTCTCCTCCACGGGGGACTGGTTTGGAAGTTGGAAGTACAAAGTACTATAAAAGGGAAATTTCCCTTTGGGAAGTGTTAGCAGAGCTTCTAAAGCATGGACGAGAGCAGTGGGAAATAAAGTATGGGATTTGAGTCTGTTCCAAATGGTAACAACATCTTCACTGATGGAGAGCAGGAGCATTTGCATCTCAAGAAAAGATCTAGAGAAGAGGCTGAAATGAGTCTCCTGTTTGGCTTGCAAATCAGGCTTGCTTGTTTGTTTGTTATTCCCCTAGTTCCTGCAGGACTGAGGCCTGCCTACCAGCAATTGTGAAGCTCCTCATTGTTGGGGAATTTGGGTTGGCTGGCACAGCACAGTGCTTGAGTTATTAATAAGTCTGATGTCTGGGTTTCCTGTGAATGACACGTAGGTACCGTGGTGATGGGAGCAGGGACAGAGCTGATGGTGCTGTCTGTGAAATGTTAGTCCTTCTGTTGTGGTGAAGAGGAGCTGTAGCTGGTGTTTGTGTGTGGTTCCAACACCATGCACAGCCATGGGATACTGATGTAGTCTTGTAGGACAAATTTTATTATTATCAAAGTTTATCTCACGAGCTTTTCCTACTGAGGATCAGAGATCTGGTTGCTGGCTATCATGTTGTGCCAGTGGACTCATTTTCTTGGTGGTTTCACAGAATAACAGCATGGTGGGGATTTGAAGGGCCCTTTGGAGAACATCCAGTTGAACCTCTCTGCTCAAGCAGGTTCATCAAGAGCAGGTGGCACAGGATGGTTTGCAGGCAGGTTTGGAATATTTCCAGGGAAGAAGTCTCCACACTTGTGCATCTAGAGCTGAATAAATGCAGGCCACCTCTCTTCCTGTGGCCTGGCTGCAGTGCAGTCACAGGAGAAGGAGACCAAAAAGGCTTCCCCATGCTTGCTGGTTGCCTCATTGCTGTCATCTTGTTGGCAGAGTCATCAGTCAAAGTTTTCAGTCTTCAGCCACAGGAGGCTCCTCATGTTTTCTTGGGGCCAGCCTGATGGCTGGAGCCTCCGAGGTCACTGCCGTGGTGCTGGGTCAGGTCCCCAGACTTGTCTGCAGGCCCGTGGTCTCCCTGGCTGTCAGATTCACTTGGGTGCCTTTCAGATGTTAGGCAAGCTCAGAATGAAGATGGAGCTTCGGCTCTCAACGCTACAAGGTCAGGTTATGATTATAGAGTTGGAGAAACAGCCATAGGAAAAAAAGCCTCAGATAAGCTGATGCAAGTTTAAAATAGACCCAGTGTCAGCCTTTCCCTTCACCTGCTGTCCAGGGATTGGTTGAGGAGCTGGAGAATCCAGTGCAGTGTGGGCTGAGGGGGCCGAGGGGTTTGGCATCAAGCAAGACCCAAGAAACCCCAAGTCCCTGTGCTAACCCAGTGCATCTCTTGATGTGACTGGGCTTGTTTTTAATAACTTGTCATCCTGATAATGCTGAGGGAACACTTTTGAGGTCGCTGGCAGCAGGGACCCTAGGATGCTGACTCCTCTATTTGGGTTTTTTGTGTGTCTGGATGTCAGATGATCCGCCGACTCGAATGCTGCACCATGATGGTTCCCAAAAGGTGTATCAAAAGCTGATTGCTTTTGGGTGACGTGCAGCAGTTTCTCTTATCTGTAGCATTTTGTAGGCTACATCTAACACATGGATTCACAATCAGTCAGATACCCCTGTGTTTCTAAGGGTTAGCAAAGTGCTGTGAGCCTTGGTAACCTGAAAAACTGCTCTTCTCTGCTTGCTGGGATCAGGATGGGGCAATTCATTTGCCTTGTAAGTGATTGAATTTGAGTGAGAGGTGCACACCAGCCACTTTACGGATAAAATTAGGGTAATATCTGGGCACTCTGATATCCTACATAAATGGGGAGCATCCAGAGAGATTGGTAATGATTCTCCCCTCCCTTTTTTCTCTCTCATCTAGTGTGCATCTCTTGGGTACTCTGGGAATGACAAAAATTCTCTCTGTGGCCACAGGAAATACGCTGGTAAATCTGATGCATTTCTTAAATGTCACCAAACAATCCAAATCCTTCTTGCAGAGCTTGCTATCATAAGGTGTGGGGGATCCAGTTGCAGGGAGCTAGGAGGTGACAGCTGCCATCAGACATACATTTGCTGGCTGTGGATTTCATAGCAGAAATCTCAAATTGTTTTGTAACCTTAAACTGTGCTGGCTACTCTGCTTTGGACCCCAGTTCATTCTTTGGGTGTGTGAGCAGTCCTGATTTTGTCTGTAGCTCTTCTGTAGTTTGTATCCTGGCTACCTGGAAGTCTTCCCTATCAGCCAGCAGTTGGTGAGGAGCTCAAGCTGATCGTTCCCTGGTTTAATGAGAACGCTCCTGATGTGATTCTCCATTAAAATCTCCTGGAGTCTGAATTCATTTAATCTTCAGAGCACGTTTCAAGACTTCCTTTCCACTCCTCTAAGCTTTGAGCAAGTAAAAGCAAGGTTTAATGGGCTGGGAGAATTTTGCTGTGGCAGTGAAGTGCCTCCCTGTTTGCTGTGTCATTCCGAGTGGAACAGCTCTTGGTTTTCTGGACACAGGCCAGTCAGGACACCCCAGTTCTCACTCCCCAGAGTGACTCATGTTGTTGCTACAGCCAATTTCTCTCTGCATCTTTTTTGCCCTATCTGGTCGTGATTTCTCTGTTGCTTTGAAGACATCAGAAGTTACAGCAGGTCACCTGTGTCCAGGAAATGGTTTTATCAAAGCCCCTGTTATGGGTCCCCCCATCAACAACCCTTCTTACCAAGAGAGGTGCTGCCAATTCTCCATGTCATTTTCACAGTACATGGCTCCATGAAGGCCATTGCCTACACTGTCTCTGTTCTGGACATGGGTGAAAGAAGCTTTGGAAGGCTTCTTGAGGTGCTTTCTTCCTCCAGACAACGCCTGACCTCAGACAAGTTTTCTGTCCCTGCTGTTTTGTGTTTCTGCTGTGTTAATACTGCGATGGTCATGTTTGCCTTCCCTTTCCCTGGGAGCCCTGCCCGTTCTCACCAACCTGTTTCTTTCTTCCCACAGTGCTGAGTATTGGTGAAGGTGGCTTTTGGGAAGGAACTGTGAAAGGAAGGACTGGCTGGTTCCCGGCAGAATGTGTCGAGGAGGTGCAGATGAGACAGTATGATCCACGGCAAGGTAAGCTCGCCTTAGGCCTCTGTGTCTCTCAGCAGACACGCTGGTCAGCCTGGAAATTCCAAAGGATTCATTCCAAATTTCCAGCAGTCGCCTGAGTTTGCCCATTCGTTGCTGTAGGCAATGGGTGCACCTCGAGAATTGTGTCTCAAAGTGTGGGTCCATGTTACTGAGTTACACCCAGTGGTGGACACGCTGATCCACGGTGAGTGTGTGGTCCTGTTGGGAGGGCAGCAGTCAACAGGCCCTTTGGCAGAGGTCCTTGCAGAGCAGGGTCTTCTGCAAGTGACAGTGAGTGATGGAGCAAGAGTGGGACTGTTGGTCTGAACCTCTGATGCTGCATTATGTTTTAGGAGATTCCAAAAGACAGTAATTTGCACATGTTTGTTCTGGTCCAGCAGAAAATACCAAAAATGACTCAACCCTGGCACTCCTGGCCCTCTGTCTCCAGCACCAGCTGCCACCCAGCAGCAGTTTGCTGTTCCTGGAGGGCAGAGGTGTCAGGAGGAGCTGCAGATGTGCCGGGCAGTCTGGTGGTGTTGGGGGTCACCATGCCTTGGTGGGTCTCCTGCTGTCATGGGGTGTATCCCCACAGCTTAGCCCTTGTCATCTGCACAGCCAGCCCAAGAACTGGCTGGGAAGCACTTCAGGCAAACCTGAACTGGTCCCAGTGTAAAGCAAGAGAACATCTGGATTATTTTAATTCCAATGTATTGCTTAGGAGAAGTGGCTCTGATCTGGCAGATTCAGTGAAGTTTACTTTGCATATTGAATGAGCTTTAAAACTCACATTGCTGGATTCTGATAAGAGAGTTAGACCTGATTGCAAAGTTAGGAACAAAAAGATCAGAAAAGAAAACCAATAAAATACAGCTCTCCATTTTGCACAAAAATAGTTATAATTAGTTGCTGGAAGCCTGAACCCACTTAGGAAGTCTTCTCTTTTTTCTAATCTCAGTCCTTCCTGAGAGGTCTAGATGTCTGTGCTGCCACCCTTGGGCATCTCCTCACCAGGACACTGGGACTCAGAGAGTCATCACCCCCTCTCTGTGCTGGGATGAGTGTGTGGCAGGTGACACCCCTGGGGATGAAGCATTAGAGCAAAGCCTCTGGGACCCTTTCTGGTGGCCATGGAGGGTGTGGTGGGAGTGGGACCCCAGTGGCAGCACAGCAGGGCTGCTTATCCCATCCTTTTGGAATGCGAAATAAAAAACAGAGAGCAGACTAATGGATGTGGTTTCTAACACCTCCCTCTAGCTAGGAGTTCATGTTTGCTGGGTGCTTTATGGGAGGATGATTCCTGTTTGGATTCAGGTGAAGTTGTGTAGTGAAATGTGGAAATCAAATGGTGCTTAGACAAGAAGGCTGGATCAGAGGTGGGAGCGTTTTCCTCTGTCTGTTTAGTTCTGGACATGTCCCTTGGTGGGGTTGTAGCTTTTGCTGACTTTCACTTTTCCAGACAAAGCTCAGGCACACTTTTCAGGTACAGATTGTTGGCAGAAGGCAGTTTGGACAAGGCCAGTTCAGCTGTGTGGCCATGATGTTGATCTGCTACTTCTCTCAAGAACAAAGAGAAGTCTCTCTCCTGATTCTAGGTCTAACCCAGCAGGTGGTTGGGCTGTGCACTGGTGAGAAGGTTTTGGCCTGACTATGCTTTGCTGGGGAGCAAATCAGTTCAGACTTGTGGACATTTTCAACTGTGTCAGTTACTTGAGAAGGTAGCAGGCTTGTATGGTAGTTACCTGACTATTCTTGTTGGAACAGATTGAAGATGACTGTGGTGAGGATGAGAGCAGCTCTGGAAATTCTTTGTGATCATCACTGAAATTCACAGAGAGCAACTTTCAGGGCTGACATTTTTGAGATGGTATTAGGATGTTCCTTTAACCCGCATTTATTTTCATACTTTGAGGAAAAGGCCATGAGCTGCATATTGATCTCAGTGATAGATCACTGTTCTTCTCTAAGGGTGCCTTGGGGTCAGCACTTCTCTCCCAGGTCCCAGTTCTTAGACACTTCAGTCCCTGTTGGCTCTGAAGGAAAATGTCCCATTGCTCAACTCTGTTAGAGACCCCAAGGCAGAAAGTTAAATTTCTCATTTCCCAGGGAGAGTTTCCTCGGATGTCTCCTGTCTGTGGGACTGAAATCCTTTGGGACCTAAACAGAGTTTCTTTGGTAAATTTATTTCTTCTGGCCCTACTGAGTCAGAGATCTCTGCTTTTACCCATTGTCCCATGGAGAGGATGATGTAAGATATCCTCATGGTAAGAAGGACAGAGTCTGCATTTTTCTGTTTGATCAAGAGGGAAGATGTAGTGCAGTAAATAGAAATGTCTGTCTTCAGTGAGGTAAAGAGGAGAAAGATTTTGAGTGAATATTTTAAGTCAAAGCTACAAAATCCTGTCCTGTGTTCCTTACAAAAGAGAAGTCTTTCAGGCAAGGAATCCAAATGCAGTTTTCCCCAGGCCTCAAGGAATAAACAGAGCTCTCAAAGAACAAACTCTGGGATTCCTCTGAAAAAAAAAAAAAAGAAGTCTGTATCAAGGGGATCTGAAATCATGAATGTAAGGTGCAGCTTGCCAAAAAATGTTAAGAGGAGTAATGGTAGATTTTTCATCTGTACAAATAAAAGAGTAAGGAAAGAGGATGTTGAGCTATTAAGCAACAAGAATGAGATAAGATCAAAGCTAATTAGATAAAGGTCGAAATCTACCAGAGCTGTTCCCCGTCAAAACAGGCAGATGTTGGATGGAAAGCCTGTGGCAGGGCTGATCTTGCCAGCTGGAGAGAACAGTATCAGGGCCCAGAGGACACTGCTGTGCCTTAATGTCCCTGCCCAGCTTCACCTCAGTTCTCCTCTCACAGCACTGGTCCCAGGAGCTCTGTTTAAGCTGTGGCTTCCAGTCCCTGCCTGAACCATGCTGGAGTAGTCCTGGTCTGCAGTTCAGTCATAGTCCTGTCTGTGGCTGGCCATGGCCCCTCTTGATCCAGACCCTGACCCGTGGTCTGATTTCCCAGCTTGACCTCAGACCTTGCCTCATGGCTGGGACCTGTCCTGAACCCCATCTGCAGATTGGTCTGGAGACCTTCCCCATCATGGTGCTGCTGTCTCATGAGCTGGAGTCCTGGTTGGACCTGGCCACCATCCCTGGCTCTGTCCTGCTGGACCCTGCCCACTGTGGGGTTTCCTGGGTTCTTGCCATCCTCCCTTTGGGGCAGCCCTGCCCTTTCAGCACCCAGCACTCAAATGACACCAGCTTTCCAAAAAGAAAATAGGGAAAATTACTGGCACATTACCAGGGATGTCAAGGAGGTAACCATGAACCTCCTGCTTGGGAGTGCTCTGGGCAGCCCCAGTTAAGGGGCTCAGAGGTCACTGGTACAAAAGGGCTTAACACAGATTTTGATGGAAGAGAGAGGTGGGGAAAGCTGGGAAAGGGGGTAAGACAGGATGTTGTTCATCCAGGAGTGCTTTTGTGCTGAAGGAGATCTGTTAAATCTCTTGGTTGTTGTTCCAGCTTGCTTGGAATTCAGGACAGTGTCCTGTGGGAAATTATTAGTAAAGTTGGAGGAAATGTGGAGGGGCTCTGGAAATTTGTCATCTGTCACTAGCTGATTAATGATTCCACCTATTAAATGCTTTCACTAATAGCTGTAGTCAAAAGAAAACTGAAATGTGCTGCTAATGTTTCCTTGTGACGTCCTACGAGGTGAGAACATTTCACTTTTGGAGCTGGGTGAGTTGGTTTAACAGAAAAAGGATGAAATAGCCTCAATGCTGGGATCTCATCTTGGACAGGCATCAACAGCTTGTGGGGCTGGGATTCTACCAGCTCAGCTTGCATGCACAGATCTCAGTAATATAATTCAAATCTCAGTAATATAATTATGAAGTATTTCCAGTATAGGAAATTGAATATGAGGATTAATTTTTGCAAGACTTGGTCTCTCACTGGACAACTTTCTACTGGAGCTGGCACTGAAATGGCTCCACCCTCACTTTGAACACAACTCGTTCTTGCTTTGGGTCAGTTACAGAGGAGTCTCAAGTCTGGAGTTCTGAGTCTGGGATGCAGGGAAGTGTTAGGAGAAGAGCCTGCAGCTTTGGTTGAAATTGCAGAAGAACATGTGCAGAATGTGCCCAGTGCCTTCGTGTGTACGTGGGAGCAGCCTCCTTTCTCAGGAGCTAACCCATGGACTGGGAGAAGGTGTGAGGAGGGAGCAGAAGCTCCCTGGTGCTCTGCCAGCCTGGGACCTGGCCTTGGTGTTGCTCCAAGAGCATTGGGTGTCACCCTGCTGCTGTTTGCCTCTCTCAGGTGGTGTTTGTTTGGAGAGATGCTGTCCTGCCTCCCCCAGGACATGCTCTGTGCCCTTCATCTGCTTCCTCCTGCAGATCTGCCACTGTGGTGAAAGGTGCTGGGAGGCTCTTTGCAGTCTGAATCAGGCTTCATCTGATGGGCTGAGGAGCACTTGTGGACATGCAGGGGCTAGGTTGTCCAGCACAGGTATCTTTTCTGTTGGATCTTTTCCTTTTTGGTTCCTATGGAAAGATGTGGGAGTTGGTGGTCTCCAGGGAACTGTGTTTGGCATGGCAGAAGCCTCTCCTAGCAGCTCCTTGTCTGCCCATTTATTGGTGGCAAGAATTCCCGTTGTTTTCCATCATCAGAGCACCTAAACTGCTGAAATGTGAAGCCATGTTAACCCAGTTGCTAGTCAACTTTGTCTTTGGCATTTCTTCTTTTTTTTCTTTAAACAAAAACAAAAATAATTTGAAGGGTGGAATACACCCCCCTGGTATGACAGAGATGTATTAGTTACTTCCTTAGTACCTGTGGGTAGGACTGGAGGTGGTGGAAGTGTTACCACTTCTTCCCATTGTGGGAAGGCTTTCTGAAGAAAAAAATTAGGAGGTTGAACCACCTTCTGATCAAGATACCAGTTTACTGGGTAAGAAATGCTTTAAAATTGGAATAACAATTGTTTGGTCCTCAAGTTCTTCACAAGTGCAACAGTGAAGCATCTTGCTGGCAGGGCCTGTCCTCTCACCATCTGTCCTGGTGGCCAGCACAGATATTGGAAGAGCAGATGGTGTAACAATGGGATTTTAAAGAGAAAAAAAGTAAAAAAGGAAGTATTGCTGCTTCTGAATCATCCATTCCTGTGTTGCGTAAGAGAGTCAGAAGTATTTTCCAACCTGATAGATTAGAGGCACCAGAGCCCATCACCACTGGGGAGGACCTGGTGTCAGCATACGCCCTTGGTCCCAGTGGTCTGAATGAGGACCAAGTGGTCCTGAGCCTCCTTCTCTGGAGAGCTGGGCTGGTTCTGCCCAGCAGCGGGGCCTGGGGCGGGAGGTTGCTGAAGTTGTTGGCCATTTCTTTGGGTAGAGGGCACTGTTGTTCTTCTTCATATCTCTGATACCAACCTCAGGTGATGCAAATGCGTAGGTTGCAGAGGAGGAGGATTGTGGAGGATTTTGGTACCTTAATGAAATACAGCATTCTAATTTCCTGCAGTGAATTGATCGTCTCTCCTGGAGGTCTGCACCAGCCTTTGGGGAGGTCGGCTCCTTTTGTTCTTTTATAGCTTTATCTCTGTGTGTCCTGCATGTGAAGGGATGGGTTATCTGTTCCACCTCCCTTTTATTTTCTCGGTACATTGTGGTGTCTGCCTTGGCTGATGGTGATCCTCCTCTGGAGAACTCCATCCTCAAGTGATATGGGGTGGGACTGAACTAACAGGGGATGGACCCTCCTGTGCAGGGAGACTGGATGGTGGGTAAAGCCATGGCATGGACCTGCAGTCCTGCAGCTGAGAGGCTGCTGGTGTACCCTGTGGTCATTTGTATGGGCTGGGTCTTGTTGGTTGTGGTGTTGGCAGGTAGCACCCAGGTACCTTGCTGTAACTGAGCAGTCATTGTTTTTTGACTAATACCATGCTTTTTGGAGGAAGACTACACCAGGAGAGGAACTGTGGACAGCAAGAAATGGAAAAATCTGGTCAGCTCAACTTCCCAGGGCTGGAAAGGAGAAGCCCTGGCCAAGTGGAGGGTTCTGGGTCCAAACACTGCATCCCTTCTGAGGAGGTGTTTTCAGAATCCCTGCATGGGGAGATGGAGCTCCTGAGGAGGCATTTGCTGGGAGCTGCAGGTTGGGATCCAGAGCGATGCAAGCCCAGCATCAGGAGCTGCTGAGCTGTCCCCAGAGTTCCTGCAGGAAGGAACTTCCCTCTTTTACTTTTCCAGCTCTTCAGTGTGGCATTGCAGAATCATCAGTGAGAAGATGGACCTGCAAATGCTCCAGCACAGCTCTGTGCCTTGGTGCCATGTGATGAGTGCCTGCCTGGTGACAAGCTCAGAGGGTACTGGGAGACTCCCATGCACTGGGTGCAGCAAGGGAGCAGCCAAGTGCTGCAAACTGCCCTGCGGGGACTCTGAGTTTTGAGTTTGGTCTCTTCCTGCAGGCTATGTGCTTAATTGTCCTGGGAAGAAACCTCAGCATCAGCTGAGACGGAACCTTTTTGGCCTGCTGGCCACCAGGTCACCATGCATCACCAATCCAGTGAGCACTCAGACTTTGCCCAGGTAGACAGCAACCTGAGGAAAGCTCCAAGCTTTGGACAGGAGGAGCGAGGGAAGCGGGGCAGCAAAAGCATGGAATTACCAGTGTGGCTTTATGCCTGATGGTCTTCTGCACTGGGATAGAATCACAGAATTGTTTTGGTTGGAAAAGACCTTTGAGATCATCAGGTCTAACTGCTGTCCAGCTCTGTGCACGAGGAGAGGCTGGTGCTTGCTGTACACCTTTGCTTTTATCAAAGCTTTCTGTACATCTCCTGTTCTACCCTCACAGCCATTGGCTTCTGTGTGAAGAGTGGTGTTAAGAGTAGATCTTCAGCCTTTTTAGCATTCAAAGAAACGGGTCTGCTTTCACCATTGCCTCTTGGCTGAGAGAGACAAGTCTTCCTATTTGGGCACTTATGAGGTGACAATTCCCTGGCAGAATGGGAAATCAGAAGTTCCTCATGTGCAGGTGAGTGCTGTACCAGCCAGAGTCACACATGGCCCATGGACACAGAGCATCTGTGGGGATGGCTGAAGAACAAAGAGCTGTAGATTCTGGAGTGCTGAGTGTCATGGCCAGCCAGCTGCTGCTGGACAAGCATGCAGATGAAAGTCATCTCCAGCAGTTCAGATAACCTCCCAGTTCCCCTGGGCCCATGGCACCATCCAGCCTTCCAGCAGAGCTGCATTTCCCTCCAGCGTGAGTCACTTGTCATCCACGAGGTGGGAGTGAGTCCTCTGGCTACTTCTGTACCTGCATTTTAAAAATCCTATTGATTTCTCCTTCAGTTTTCTGACTTCCTTCCAAGCCTTATCCTGTCTCCATTATCTCTCTGCTTATGTAGGCTTCCTCTCTGGCTCTGCTGCCTTTAACCTTGATCCCCTTTGTTTCTCTGAACTTTCCTCCTGTGTTAATTAATCATCTTCTGTTCTGGTAGCTTCCTCTTGCAGTCAGGAATAAAGGTCAGTGCTATGAATATCCCAAGGTACTGCTTAGGTTCTAAAGCCAGTATCTCTTAGATTTTCTGTTTTTTTCCCCTTTCTCAAAATGGGAATTTTAAAGTTTTGGTTTGTCTTTTCCATAAAAGGTTTGTCTTTTCCATAACATTATGGGTAACAGACTACTTCAGACTGTTTTGACCACTTAGCAAGAAAAATGTGGGTGTACTATGAGTGGTTTAGTGGTCAGGTTCAGGTACTATGAATCTTCTGGGCATGAACTGAACAGCCACATTCCCTGAAGCAGTGGGCCAAGCAGGATGCATCAAGGGACAGGGCAGAGAACAAATTTCCTGTGCCACTTACCCATGAACCTCTTACCAGTGCTTGGCACTCTTAGCCCCTTTATCTCATTTGCACTATGTCTCCAGGGTGTTAGGATCTAGTTGTCTTAAAGCATTCTTTGGCTGACATTTGAACTGTACAGAATGCAAAGGAATTTGAAACACAAAAAGGGTAGCTGGTTAAAGTGGGTTTTCTCCTGGACTGATTTGTATAGGTGTGAGGTCTGTAAAAGAAAAAAAATTCTGTAGCATTACTCAGTTTACAAAAAAACCCACATCATGGCTATTTGGCCTCCTGCAGGAAGAACGTGGACTCAACAGAACTGTTTTATTGACATTACAGAGAATTTAATACAAGAGGCTCACTGGAACAAAGACTTGCACTGCTGCTCCTGGTAGCCTGGAAGGAGAGGAGATGCTGGCATTGGCTGGAACAATTCTGAATTCTGCATGGATCTTGTTTCTGCAAAGCATGATTTCCCTGCTTTTCTCAGCTAACTTTTCCATTTCTTCTCTTCTGGAGCTCACAAGAAGTGTTTGTCCACTTCCAGGCTGCCGTGCAGCTGGTGAGTGGTGATGAGGTGTCCCCCAGCCTTCTTTTCTCCAGGCTGAACAAGCCCAGCTCCCTCAGCCTTCCCTCACACAGCTCAAAGGCTTCCCAGGCCTTCCAGCTTTGTGGTGCTTCTCTGGACCCTCTCCAGCCTGTCCACATCTTTTTGTAGAGCAGGGACCAGAACTGAACACAATGTTCCTGGGGTGGCCTTGCAGGTGCTGCAGAATGGGATGGTGACTTCTTTACCTGATGGTGCTGCAACCCAGCATGCTGTTGGCTGTCCTTGCTGCAGCAAGCACACTCTTCACTCATATTGAGCTTGTTGCCCACTAGGACCCCCAGCTCCCTTTGCACAGATCTGCTCTCCAGCCAGATCAATCCCAGCCTGTGCTGCACTCCTGGGTTAAGTTTTCTCAGGTGCAAGACCTTGCATTTGTCCTTGTTGCACATCATAAGGTTCTTTTTAGCCCGCTCCTCCAGCCTGTCCAGGTCTTCCTGCAGGGTGGCTCTTCTTGCTAAAGTGTCTGCTTCCCCACTCTCTTTGGTACCACCAGCAAACTTCACCAGGATGCATTAGATCCCCTCATCCTTAGGAAGATAACAACTCTTACCTGGAACTGCTAATTTCAGGGTGCTCATCTCTCATAACTGTTGTTCAGCATTTCCTGTGGTTACCACTAGAACAAATCCTGCAGTCAGGGTGCATCATCCTTTCTGTCTGTGAGGGGAAGAAGCAGCCTTGGTGGAAGAGTTAAGCCTCACCTGCAGTAGCTGTCATTACTGTAATAGAGAGGCACCACTGCCAGGGTGGAAAGACCAGTAAGTCTCATACTATTTGGGGGTTTTTTTGGTGTCTTGCAAATGAGTGAAAACTGGAATAAAGCAATGTTTTCCTGACTCTTCCTCATTCCTAAGCCTTCTTAGCAGGAGGTCCACTGGGTGCCTTACAAGTCTTTGAAGTAGTCAACAAGCTCTGGGACAAGGATTGATATAGTGCACCCAGGCTTTCAAAAAGCTGTCAGATTGGCTTTCTCCAAGTCTGTTTTTAAATAAAACTGGTTGAAGGATAAAAAGCAAAGCACAGAAATAAGCAGGCAGGTTCTGCAGCAGATGGAGGTTGCCACTGGTGGGCCCCAAGACTTTCCAGATGAGGAGAGACTGAATTAAAAAAAGCAGCAAATGTGGGGAGATTGTCAGGAGAATACAGTTGGGAGCCTGAGGAAGTCTGGAGAAGCTGAGGGATTTACTGTTTGTGAGAACTCAGCGGCACTCAGTTAAATGAGGCAGCAAGGTTAAGGCCACAAAATGAACAATTTCCACACAGCTCTGGATGCTGTTGCCAGAGCTGGTGCTGATGAAGTGCTGCAGGAGTTTGGGCACATCTGCGGGGGTCCAGGTCCTTAGGCTGAGCAGGGTAAGCATCCTGGAACTCCCACTGCTGAGGGGAACAATCAAAGCCTTTTCTAGCAGTCTTTGTTCAAAGCTTCTGCATTTACCTTGCTGTTTTCTAGCATGCAGAGCCTCCCCAGAACCATCCCAAAAGAAAGAGCTTTCTTCCCAACTGGGAAGTCTCCTGATCTCTGGAGAATGCGGGTGCCCCAGTCCCAATTCTCCCTCTGCAGCAGGGGCACACAGATTGAGGGTGGGCAGGCAGAATCAGGAGGATCCTCCCCAGACTTTATGGGGTTGTAGTTGCTTCTCTGCTTGCAGTGTCACCCTCCTTGGTGGCCCAGTGGGTGCCTGTGTCTCCAGAATCCCCATTCATAGTGGCACCAGGTTCTAGGTTGGTTGTGCAGTTGGTGGGTTTCCTGGCCTGGCAAGGATCTTCTGCAGGGGGACATCTCACTGGCCTTCTTCCCATCTTTAGTCTTTGTCATCCCCTCTCTAGGCTGGCTGGGGATTGGGACAGTACTCTTGGACAAGAAGCATGTCACAGAGATGTGATTCCTTCTTGGCAAACTGCTCTCCACATGCTGGGGGGACTATTGAGGAGCGTTTCAGGGCTTCTTCAGCAGGATGTCAGGTTTCTTTGCACATGCCAAGCAGTGTGAATGTATGTGCTCTTGGATGTCTGTCACCACATAGCTTCTGTTGAAGTGACCCTGTCCATGGGTGAGGTCATAGCAGACCCTGCTATGGCCATCTGGCACTTCCCTGCCCCTGCTAAAGCCTGTGCCTCTAAAAATAAACCTAGTACCAGCATCCAAGAAAGAACTTGGAATTCCCATTATGGACCTCACTTTGACTCTGATGGTCCTGACTACTACTGGAAGGTCTCCTTAAGCCCTCAGGTCAGGGCCCAAGAGAGATGCTGTGGGCAATAGAGCATTCTGCAGAGGCATTTCTGTTTTTCTCTATTGCCAGATGGCCAGACATACTTCATTTGTAACTCATGTCACCCTCAGATAGTTTTATCTGTGTCTGCATCCATGTACTGTGATGAACTCCAGAAGGGACATTACAGGCTTGGGTTTAGATCCAGATCATAGGAAGAACTTTGCTGCCAGCTGCCCTGAGAATTGTGGGCAGTAAAATGTCCACAGGCCTCTCCATGGTCATATCTTCAGTTTGATTTTTTTTTTTACTCTGGAGCCCTCAGTCTACTAGAAACACCCAGTTTTAGTGGGACTGTTCTTTTTCCTGGTGTCATCTTCATGTGTAGGGCAGATGCATTGCTTCATTCATAGGGTGGTTGCAGCTCTCTCCACATGTGTGGGGATGAAGGGCTCAGGCTGCTGTGGGGAGTCAGCACCAGATAATTCAGTGAGCTGGATCATCTGTGTGAGAGGTTTCTGTAGGCATCTTTCCCTGGAAGTCATGGGGACATTGGTTCTGTCCACAGAGGGCAGAGATGAGAGCATAAATATGACAGAAGTGATTTTGTCTGGTAAGAGTGATGCAGCTGGCAGGTGTGGAGATGGTTATGCATTTGTCTTGAAGGGCTTTAATGAAAGGGAGATGTTGCAGCTGAAGGGTAACTCCTGCCAGATGTCTTGGTGAAGAACTTGGACAAGACTTCTGTCTTGTCAATAACCTCCTCATGTCTGGGTAGACAGCTCTTGCTTCCTCCTGAATCTGTCTCCTGGGATCTAGGCAAAGCCCAGTGGCCAGTTGGGCCTTCTTGATCTCATGGCAGGTGGCTTCTCAGTGCTGCAATGGGTGACCACCTCTTTCTGCTGCTTCACTTGGTGCAGGTTTCACTGGACCCAGTGAGGATATTTTTATCCTAGACTCACTCCCAGAGTGTTTTGGGTTGGGAGGGACCTTAGAGCTCACACAGTGCTACCCCTGCCATGGTCAGGGACACCTCCCCCAGCCCAGGGGGCTCCAAGCGCCATCCAACCTTCAACACCTCCAGGGATGGGGCAGCCACAGCTTCTGGGGGCAGCCTGGGCACCCAGGGGCTCAGCACCCTCACCCCAAAGAATTTCTCTCTCCCAAGATCTCCTCTCCATCTCCCCTCTTGCAGCTGGAAACCCTTCTCCCTCATCCCATCCCTCCAGGCCCTTGTAAGAAATGTTGGTGCAGGACTGGCAGGCTTTACCCTGGATTTTGCTCTGGAAACTGTTGGCACATACGATCTTCCCTGGAGGCAGCTAACAGCTTGTGGTAGTTCCTGATCCTCATAGACCTGTTTTACATATATTTAAAGAAAAAAAAGCAACAAAACTAAACAAAATAATCTGGAAGAAAAAAAGCTGTACTGGGATCATGTTGTTCCCCCTCCCCTGGTTCTGTGGATGGGCTGTGGGCCTCTTCTGAGCAGCATGGGAGCATGGTTCATGGGAGCAGCATCTTGGTGCAGTTTGGTTGAGGGCCCCCAGCTGGTGCTTCCCCTGGCACCCTGTGGCCCCCCAGGCACTCAATGGAGGAGGGTGAAAGTGGGCAGAGTCCTCCTGTGAGGGCTTTGAGTACCATCAGAAAGGCTACAGCTGCCTGGATGGCACCTCTGGAATACCTTTGCAGAATCCTGGGTAAGTCCATGTGGAACAGCTCTGGAGATCTGAGTGTGACCTCCCCAAGCCCTGCTCCACTGTGTGTTTTGGTTGGGCTGAGCCCCCCCTGGCCCTTCAGTCCCCAGGAGAAGTAAAGCACAGATGCTGCTCTCTGACTCATAGTTATTTGAGAGGAGATTTCATTTATTTGCAGTTGAAATCAGTTACAGATAAGCTAAAAACTCTAACAAGCATAATTGCATTGTAAGTATAACTCATCAATTAAGGGCAAGAGAGACCAATACAATTATCTCCTCTGTGAGTGTGCATAACATAGGGCAGAGTTTCACCAACTGTATCACACCTTGTGTGGCAGCAAGAACCATACAGCAGGGCTTCTAGAAGTGTTCACTCCCAGAGTTGCATTTGAGCTTTGTGGGATAAAGATCAGTCAAAGCACAAGTTAGAAAAACCACTCTGCATCGAGTACAGTAATACCACAAATCACTAAGGAAATACTTTCTTGAGCTTTTCTCTGTTTTCAGTCAGTGACTCCAGGAGCTGCAGGGGCATGAATTAGTTCCATCTCCTGGCAGCCTTGTGGGACAGGGGGGAGTGGTGCTGCCAGGGTTTCCATGCTCGTTTGCACCGCAGATAAGGCTTATGGCTGCTGCTGGCAGAGCCTGTGCCTGGACAGGATGGGCACTGGACAGTTCTGGCCAAAGCTGGCAACCATGGCAATGCCTTCCAGCATCCCACCTACTCCAGCTCCTTCTCTGAGTGGAGGAGCTGTGGGCTCTTCTCTCACCTTGGGCACTGCATGTGTCCCCCATCACCTCCAGCTCAGGTCAGCGTTTCTCTTTCTGAAATAATTCCCTTTCTCTTCATCACCAGTGCTCCAAGGCCACCCCAGCCAAATTTGCTGCCTGGCACAGAGCCTGGAAGAGGCTTTAATTGTGTTGGCATCTGCTCATCAGCCTACTGGTGCTGGAGAGCATGGTTTGGGACGCGTGGGTGAAGTGCACAATGGGCAGCAGTGCTCTGTCTGCCTTGCTCTGAGGGGAAGCAGGGGAGGGGGCTGCAGTGCCCCACTGGCTCTAGGGCTGAGGTGCTGGTTCTGGGGTGTGCTGAGCCACCACAGCTCCCCCACCGACCCCTTTCCCAGCTTTGGAGCCTTCTTCTGGCTGCAGTCCTGGTGCTGGCTGTGCCTGCAGAGCAGCACAGATCTGCCTTGGCACCAGCAGCAGCCTCAGACAGGATAGTGGTTCAGAAACCACCCGTGTCCTGGGCTGCATCACCAGCAGGGTGAGAGAGAGGATGGTCCCTCTCTGCTTCCTTCTGGGGAGACCCCCCTGGGGTAAAGCTGTGTCCAGCTCTGGGGTCCCCAGCAGCAGAAGGACAGGGAGGTGTTGGAGCCAGTGCAGAGGAGGCCCTGGAGCTGCTGGGAGGGCTGGAGCAGCTCTGCTCTGGAGCCAGGCTGAGAGAGTTGGGGGTGTTCAGCCTGGAGAAGAGAAGGCTGCAATGGGGAGACCTTAGAGCACCTTCCAGTGCCTGAAGGGGCTCCAGGAAAGCTGGGGAGGGACTGGGGACAAGGGCCTGGAGGGATGGGAGCCTGGAGGGGGAAGGGTTTCCAGCTGCAAGAGGGGAGATGGAGAGGAGATCTTGGGCAGGGAGGGAGGGAGGGAGAAATCCTTTGGGGTGAGGGTGCTGAGCCCCTGGGTGCCCAGGTTGCCCCCAGAAGCTGTGGCTGCCCCATCCCTGGAGGTGTTGAAGGTTGGATGGGGCTTGGAGCCCCCTGGGCTGGTGGGAGGTGTCCCTGCTCATGGCAGGGGGTTTGGAACTAGGTGATATTTAAGGTCCCTTCCAGCCCAAACCATTCTTTGATATGAGGATGAGGCCACCCACCACTTGTCTTCACAGAGAGCAGCGGTGTCTGTTCCTGGGTGATGAGACAGTTCAAAAAGCAATGAATCAGTGCTCCCCTTTTGTGACAGGGCATCTGTGACCGTGCTCTGTTGGTGTGCTGGCACAAGAAGTGTCCGTGTACTATAGAAGGCACAAGGGAGGACCTAGGCCTTCTCTCTTTCTGAGAGCACATTCTTCTGACTTGTCTGTCACTTCTTTTATTTGGCATTTCTGCCTATAAGATAGAATCTATTTTAGATCCTCTTTCTCAACTTGTGTTTAATGGTGTGTCCCTCGTTTCCATACCTGCCTCATGGCTCTGTGGTTTGCTGTGACCTTCACCTCTCAGGTAGTTTGGTGTAGCTCATGGGTTGATCATCATAAGGTCCCTGCTGCTGCATGAAGAGATTAAATGGTTCAGTTTCAAAAACATGACTTGTCATTCTTCACCCAGTGCTGTGGCCCAGGCTTCCACTGCACTTGCCCAAAGGGCCAATTCCAAGATTCTCTAGAAACAAAAAGGTATGTTTTCACATTTCAAAAGAGTTATCTTTTTGTTTTCTAACCCAGTGTGAGTGCCTGGGGGAAGAGAGGATGGGGACAGTCTGGGTGCTGGGCGATGCATGGGAATGGCACCCAAGCTGTGGCTCATCAGGTCTCCATGTCTGTCTGGTTTGCCTTGGACCTTCTTCTCTCCCAGAGCCTTCTCTCTGGTGCCTTCAGTCTGCTCTTGGCCAGCTGTGGGACATTAATGTTCCTGTATTTTTACCTAATGTATCAGGCAGGCTTACTAGCAAGAATTGTGCTTTAAAAGCCTCACAAAAGCACTTTCCAGGCAGCATGTGGAGCAGCTCGAGTACAACCTGTGCCCTCTGCATGTTCCTTCTGCTCTCCAGGCTGTAGTTTCTCAGTGTCATGTCTGTGGTCCCTCCTCTTGCCTGTCCTTTTGGGCTGTCTGTGCTGCTGCACCAGCAGAGCCTCCCTCTCCACACCTGTCTCCAAGTGCTTTGCTCCTCTCCATCCATCAGCTCAGTCCCTGGTGCCTCGGTGACGGCTCCATTAACCACAGGCTGGGCACAAACTATATTTAGGAGTTGGGAAGAGAAGGAGCCCTTGGGCTGTGGGCAGCCCATAAATCAGCAGCCATCACCCTTGGATCTGGAATGAGATCCACAGAGGTGTTGGCAGATGAGGTTCATGTGTCCATGCAGAGCAGGGTGGAGCAGAAGGGACAGCAGCAGAGGGGCTGGGGAGCAGGATGAGGCAGGAGGGAGGGGGAAGTGGGATGGAGGAGGGTCTGTCTGCACGGGGCCTTCGGTCCCATAGCAGTAGCTCCCTCCTTTCCCTCCCTTCCAGGTGTCTGAGGGGACCGGGATGTCTCTGGCTGAAGAGTGTCTCCTGGTGCTATGAGATGGAGCCAGTGGATGTGCTCGGTGTCACAGCTGTGACCTGCTGTGCCACACCAGCACCTCCACGGCAGCCCTTCTCCCTTTCCCTCTCTCATTTTTCCTATGTTGGTGTCAGGCTGCCAAGAGCTGTGGGTGCCTGCTGGTTACAGGCACAGACAGCAAGGCTCATCCTGAGGGGCCAGGTATGTTTTAGACCCTGTCCTGGGCCCGCCTTCCCCCATGGGCAGTGTTGCAGGATCCTAGCAAAGCCAAGCACTGAGTTCACTGCCACGGCCCTGGGGACAGGGACAGTGCAGATGTCTCCCCCACAGCCCCCCAAGAGCAGGCAGGGTCTCCCCTTCCCTGTGAGCTGGGGTGTTGGTGGGGTTGTGCAGCTGGGGCTGGAGTCAGTGTCCACTGAGAGCCCTCTGCCTCCATGGAGCAGGGTGAGCAAGGTGGGAGCTGCCTCGGGTCACCAGGCCCCAGGGTGTCTCCTGAGCTCTGTGTCGTGCTGCTGCGCTCAGCAGTGCTGCACGTCTCTGTGCCTTGGCCTACTTTGTCTTTTTGCCAGCAAGATTAATTCCTTGGTTCTTTGAGACAGTTTTTCCCAGGATAGCAGGGATGGGGCTTGGTGGACGACCATCTGATCGGAAGATGCGTGGGGAGCCCCCAGCCCTCCCTGCACCATCAGGCTCCATGAAATCTCCCTCCGGATTAGGTAAACACCTGAGGCCATGCTGGACCAACACCGTGGGTCACTGGGGTTGCTCTCCCCTGGGTGACAGCCCCAAGCCCCTCACCCAGCACACCGTGTCCCTGTTCCCACTGCCTGTGGGGCCTGGCTGGGCCCTTGCTTCTCCTGGGGGGATTGCCAGAGCACCTGTGTTTATCTGTGTCATGCTGCATGTCCCACGCCTTACGGTCCCGCTGTTTAGATCACATACCCCTGGGTAGAAAACAGTTTTTTAGCACACACCCCCTGTAAACACATATTTACTTATGAATTATCATAGAACCACAAGATTGCTTGAGCTGAAGGGACCTTACAGCTCACACAGTACATTGAGTTGTATTGCTCCCTGCCATGGTCAGGGACACCTCCCCCAGCCCAGGGACTCCAAGCCCCATCCAGCCTTCAGCACTGCCAGGGATGGGGCAGCCACAGCTTCTGGGGGAAACCTGGGCACCCAGGGGCTGAGCACCCTCAAGCCCAAAGAATTTCTCCCTCCCTAAGATCTCTCCATCTCCCCTCTTGCAGCTGGAAACCCTTCCCCCTCATCCCGTCCCTCCAGGCCCTTGTAAAAAGATGTCATGTTTATCCAGGTTTCAGTGAGAGCCCAGATGCTTTCTTCAGGGTGGGCCTTCAACACCATTTCTTCATGTGATAATTTGTTTTTGGAAGTATGATGCAAATTCTTTCTGTGTTAGGAGACTCATAGCTTCAGTTCTCTTCCATCTCCCTGTCATCTCTCCACTTCAGCCATGAGCTGCAGACCACATTTTGGATGTCTGCAGTGGTGTCTGTGTCCCCTTGGCCATGAGTCAGGCTGCCTTCCTCCAGCAGCCTGCAGCCCTGGCATCTGTTTTCTTATCAGCTTCACAGATCAGGCTAGCAGGCTCTCTGGCTGTTTCACACTCCTGAGGCAGGCAAGTGAACTCCTGAGTTATTACAACCTGAAGGGTAGATCTGACCCAACAAGCATGGCCTGAAGTGTCTGTGCCCTGATGCTGGCCAGATCACTGGGGACACTCTGGTGGTTAATAGACAAGTGGCAGCAGGTGTTTCCTCTAGGTTCCCAGCTTCCCTTTCTCCTCACTCCTGTGCTCCTGGAGACCTTGGTGTCCCTAGTGGAGAAGGTGGGCTCACCAGGACTGTTGCCATCTCCTCTGTGGGTATGGCATCCCTCTGCATTGAGACGAACAAGATGGATGTGGCCAAACAGAAGAAGGGGATGGAATCTGGTTGCTGCCTTGAGATGTGGAGCTTGTGTTGGCCTTAGGAGCGCTGAGTCTTCTCTTGGGCTCTGTTTTGGAGTCTTGGTGAAACTTGTGTTTTACAAGTTCTGGCAAGATCTTACATTCACAGGAGCTGTTTGTGGGTATACGGGGCTGTGCATGGGCATGTACGGGACTGATCAGGTTGGCACGTGTCTGCACACAGAGTATTACTTGTTTATTTATAAATGCTCGCATGGCAGCAGGACTCACTGTTTGTATTCACAATGGGGAAGGAGAGGCAGCAAAGAAGTGTCCCTGTAACTCTCAGCTTTGTGATGTGTGTTTTTTGTTGCAGAAACCAGAGAAGACAGAACAAAGCGTCTCTTCCGACATTATACTGTGGGCTCCTACGACAACTTCACCTCTCACAGGTAAGCACCAGCAACTCTGCTTTGTGATGACAGAGATACTCATTTCCGTGGAAAAATATCTCCTTTCCCTGGCGGAGCAGGATACGTTGCTTTCCTTTCACGGGAAGGAAACTTTTTGTGTGGCTTTGGTCATTTCAGTTTATAGTTTAAATTAAAAAATCTAGGTAAGGCTTAGGTCAATTGAACATGGAAGCTGCAGGGCAGTCTGGTGCATGTCTCAGCTGAGGGACAAACATTCTGGAGAATATTTGGTGTGCTCCAGGAGGTGAAGAGCATGTGTTGGATACAGATGCAGAGTTACAGCTTCGCTCTGGAGGGGAAAAAGGAGGATGCTGTTGTGTAGGGCATGGTGTGAAGAAGTTGTCTGTGTGCTGCCTGCACTGCAGGGCTCATCTCCAGGGCTCTTTTGGTACAGGGCAGTGGAGTGTGCTCACCTCAGCATGGAAACCAACCCTGGGGAAGATGACCAAACTGGGTAGGAATCCACCGTGGTGGTGCTGATCTGTTCCTGGGCTTGAGCACCAGCAGCTGGTGGGCATATTGGGAGAAGGCCAGGCTGTGGGAAGGGGTCTGTTGGTTGGATCCAAGAGTATACTTTGCACACTGGGGTCCTGTGTTTGAGGATTAAAAGTGGGGTTATTTGGCAATATGAACTCTGCTTGCAGTCAGGCTTAAAAACTCTTGGTTGTTAGTGTAATTGGATGGGCACTGTTGTTTATGAGAGGAGACAATTATGAGATTTCGTTATTCAAAACCTTAAGTTATCCTGAAGACTTGGGGTGAATGTATTCTGGTTTACTGAGCTTTTTATCCCAAATCTGTCCCCATGGGTCTGAGCACTTTTTACTCAAAGCAATGTATGTAACTTATTTTGATTTTCAAAAATCCCATGACAGTCTTCTTCAGGGCTGTTTGTATTCTTAGCTGATCATGAGGCAAAAGGGAAAAGGCTGCTATGACTCAGAAGACAGTAAAAAAGAAAATCGGGGGGAAAGCAGTGTCCATTTCCACTGTGGCCAAATGCTGCAGGGAACCCCCCAGAAGGTCTGTGCTGGAGTCACTGGTTACTTTTGGTCTTAAAGGGCAGGAAACAGGTCAAAATTTGCAGATGAGTCAAAATTACATTCATTAAGCACAAGAAAAGTAGGTGGATGGGATTCCACCAAGCCGGGTTTACAAACAATATGACAAAAATATATTTTGGCACACTCCACTGAAGAGAAGAAACACTGTGAGATACCCTTGCCCAGTAAAGATTTTCTAGCTGTTCATAATTGCTTAGGCATAAAAAACTGACATCACTGTGAAATCACAGCAGGAACATCATTTTCATCACTGAGGCATGTGACAATAGAGTAGGTAGAATAGAGAACCTAGACAATGGAGTCTGGTGGAGTACCAGACAATAGAGTAGGGCAGAAAATAGAACTAAAGCTTTTCTGAAGGAGGGTCACAGGTGACATTGGACACCGGGTGGTCCAACATCAGCTGAGCATCAACACAGGAAAACCTGAAGTAATGTATACAGGAAAACCCAGTGGCAGTGTTTCATATCCATCTTCATAGGAAGGTGTTAGACTGACTTGTTCTCAGGAACAAAATTTGGGGCTTACTTTGGTTCCAGTCTGAACCTGGAAAAAAATAATACAATTTTTTGAGTTTCCATAGGAGGTGAGACTGAATAGAATGAAACTCTGAAGCTTAGAAAAGGTGAAGCAGAAGGGGTTTGATAGAAGTCCATAAATAAGTAATGGGCAACAGCTGAACCAGAGGTTCAGGCTGGTCCCTGTCTCTTCCCTTGCAAAAACATGAGGTACTGGAATCATAGAACCATTTAGGTTGGAAAAGACCTTAAAGATCATCAAGTCAAACCATAAACCTAACTCTGTCAAGTCCACCACTAAGCTATGTCCCTAAGTGCCACATCTACGTGTCCTGAAACAAGAGCAAGGAAAGAAAACAGGAGGAGGATGTTCGCCCGTGTGGCTCCTTGCTAAGTGACATGCTGAGTCCTAAAACTGACAGTGGCTCAAGAAAGCAGAGGGACAAATCCAAGGAAGAATCTGCAGAGACCAACTCTGACTCAGGGACTTTTCCATCATCCAGCAGTGGAGGTCAGGAGCTCCTGGTGGGAGCTTTTTCCTCATCATGTTTCTGCTCTCGGCTGTTGCTAGGAGGTCAGGAGGAGGACTGTCCTGACCCAGCTGCTGGTAGCTGTGGGTGGGGTGAGCTCTTCTCTGAAGCCAACCCTCCAGGGAACAGATTTTAATGCACAGCCTTCTCCTTGCTATCCCCTGTGGCTGCTGAACGATCTGGAGTCAGGCACCTGTTCTGGGCTCTGAACTCTTCCCTTCACGATGGGGGAAGCCTGGGCATCTGAGCTGAATGTCTTCAGCCTCTTCAGAAATCTGCGTGGCAGAGTCCCATGGGATACCATCCTGGAGAGAAGTGTCCACAGGGGCTAGTTGATATCCCAGGACAGCCTCCCCCAAGCTGAGGGGTGGCCCATCCTGGCAGGTAGGAAATGGGGCAGGGTCAGCAGGAGGGGATGCATGGGCAGCTCCTGGCTCTGCTGACACGGGGAAGAGGTGTACAAGGGAGAAGTGACCTGAGAGGCCTATAGAGACACTGCCTAGTCCTGCAGGGATGGGGAGGGAAAGCCCACTTGAGATTGAATCTGGTGAGGGGTGTGAGGGGACTCTGCAAGTATCAGCAGCAACAAAGAGGAGACTGGAGGAAGGGTGGGTCCACTGCTGGGTGATGTGAGGTAGCGAGGTGGGAGCTGGACTCTTTTCACAGACGACCTTCAACAAGACAAGAGGACACAGTCTTAAGTTGTGCCAGGGGAGGTTTAGGTTGGATATTAGAAAGAATTTCTTCACGGAGAGGGTGATCAGGCATTGGAATGGACTGCCCGGTGAGGTGGTGGATTCTCCGTCCCTGGAGACATTTAAAAAAAGACTGGATGTGGCACTCAGTGCCATGGTCTAGCAACTGCTCCGGTGGGTCAAGGGTTGGACTAGATGATCTCTGAGGTCCCTTCCAACCCGGCTAATTCTATGATTCTATGATTCTATGATCTTGCAGATCATCATAGTCCAGTTGGTGTTGGCATCCCCAGGTAGTCAATGCTTGCAAAACTGGAGAGCTCTGCTTAAGCATGACTGGGGCATGCTGGAGTCACAGTAAAGGTGCTGGCACTGGTTGGGAAAACTCAAGGTTTCCATGGGCAGGTTGAATTGAAACAGATTGGAGGATTTTAGCTGGATCCCCGCGGGATGGTGTGTAGTTGTGCAATAACAAACTTGAGGGTGGCCCCTCTGGCCCCACAGGCCAGTGCTGTGTGTTGCATGGTGGCTAAGGGCTGGTGCTTCCTGCAGTTATGGGAACAGAAAAAGCAACCCAAAATATTATTCCTGCCTGCAGCAGGATGCAAGGGTGCCTTTAGTCAGCTTCACAGGATGGAGTTTGGACTCGATAGCAGGCATCTCCTGAACGTGTGTGTGTGTGTGTGTGAGATCACCTCAATAAACATGGTGAATGAAATGGTGAGGTTTTTCCCCCCATTTTTAAAAATATTAAACATTTGAGCCACTATATTCTTTAAAAGCAGAAACTAAGAACTGAGGTGCTGTAGGATCACTGCAGCCAATCGACAAACACAGTTTGCATAAGAGTTCTTCTTCCTTCATCTCTGCCTTCACTGGAGGTCTCAGATGTGGGAGAAGATTAACATAATGACAATGTTTGAGGAACAACTTCAAAATACTTGAGAAAATTACACACAAATGACTTTAGATTTCAGGAAAAGCTTTGAAATAGTTGCAGGTTTGAATGTGTGCCCTGAGCAGGGAACAGCATCCACACACTGAATTGCAGCTTGGGGTGGGGTCTGTAGTTTAGTCTTTTTTTGGCTTAATAAGGTGAAAAGAAAGCTACAAACATATGGAGGGGAATATTTGAGAACACAGGAAGAGACTAGGCTGTATGCTGAATGAAGAAGTATTTTATTTTGTGGGATCAGCCTCTGGGGGAACAAAGTTCCTGAGCTTTTGTTCCTGAGTAGTGTCAGCAGCGAGTTGGCAGTGATGGATGCAGGGATGAGAGGCTGCTCTGGGCTGGGTTCCCCACCTCTTACTGGTGCCACTTTGAAGCATAAGTGCAGGTAAAGGAAGAAGAGAGCATGAGACTGCTCCAGAGTCGGGGTGTGCTGGAGTGCCCCAAGGTCACCAGAGGGCAGTGGCAGCTGTACATACACCTCTGAGGATAAGGACTGTGAGACAGGGCTCAGCAGACCTAATCTGGTCTGAAACAGGAATGAGGCAAACAAGGAGAGAAGTCTGAGCTTGTTCTTATCAGGAAGAGGCAATCACAAGGGAATTGACTTCTCTGATGAACTATGTTAAAGAAAGAGATTAAAGTGGTTTGAAATTCATTCTATAAAATTAAGAGCCCACATTCCACATGGCACAGCAGGGAAGGAAAAGAAATGGGAGCAATAGACAATTTGGGATATTTATTTTTTTATTATTCAGTCACGGGGATTAGTTGACCAGGGAGAGAGATTACAACTGTGAGTATTCACAAGCCATCTGGGTAGGCCTGCCTTTAGGAGAGAAGAAAACATGAAGTCTCTAAGCAGGGATTTTTTTTTTTTTGCTCCCTGAGGTGCTTTGACGGGCCAAATATCTCAATACAGAGAATTACAGAATAATTGAGGTCGGGAGGGGATGGCTGGAAGTTTCTAGCATGCCTGGTTGCTCAGAGCAGGGCCAACTAAATCACAATGTCTCCAAAGCTGAAGGTTCCATAGCCCATTTGGGCCCATCTCCCAGGTTATTTCTAGGGTGGAAAAGTATTCTGTGTATCTGATAATAGTTTTTTATGCTTTGGTTTGTGTCTGTTTCCTCTTGTCCCATCCCTGTGCCCCTTCAAGGGTCTCTGTTCTGTACAGCTTCCCGTGGGGGAGCCGCAGGTGGCAGGGGGGTGTTCACCATCTGTCCTCAGAGCTGAGGCAGCACGGTGCTTCTGTACACTCTGATGGACCAAATGAGCAAATCAGTGATGTCAGAGGTGGGTAAAACCACCTAGAGATCGTTGGGACTGCACCAGCACCTCATGTCTCCTCTCCCCTGCCACACAAGAGTGCAGTGCCTGTGGGTGACCCCTGCGGGTGCAGCTCCCTGCCTGCCCTTGGCTTCTCTTCCATCTCCCTGTCATCTCTCCACTTCAGCCATGAGCTGCAGACCACATTTTGGATGTCTGCAGTGGTGTCTGTGTCCCCTTGGCCATGANAAATGGGGCAGGGTCAGCAGGAGGGGATGCATGGGCAGCTCCTGGCTCTGCTGACACGGGGAAGAGGTGTACAAGGGAGAAGTGACCTGAGAGGCCTATAGAGACACTGCCTAGTCCTGCAGGGATGGGGAGGGAAAGCCCACTTGAGATTGAATCTGGTGAGGGGTGTGAGGGGACTCTGCAAGTATCAGCAGCAACAAAGAGGAGACTGGAGGAAGGGTGGGTCCACTGCTGGGTGATGTGAGGTAGCGAGGTGGGAGCTGGACTCTTTTCACAGACGACCTTCAACAAGACAAGAGGACACAGTCTTAAGTTGTGCCAGGGGAGGTTTAGGTTGGATATTAGAAAGAATTTGCATCATACTTCCAAAAACAAATTATCACATGAAGAAATGGTGTTGAAGGCCCACCCTGAAGAAAGCATCTGGGCTCTGAACTCTTCCCTTCACGATGGGGGAAGCCTGGGCATCTGAGCTGAATGTCTTCAGCCTCTTCAGAAATCTGCGTGGCAGAGTCCCATGGGATACCATCCTGGAGAGAAGTGTCCACAGGGGCTAGTTGATATCCCAGGACAGCCTCCCCCAAGCTGAGGGGTGGCCCATCCTGGCAGGTAGGAAATGGGGCAGGGTCAGCAGGAGGGGATGCATGGGCAGCTCCTGGCTCTGCTGACACGGGGAAGAGGTGTACAAGGGAGAAGTGACCTGAGAGGCCTATAGAGACACTGCCTAGTCCTGCAGGGATGGGGAGGGAAAGCCCACTTGAGATTGAATCTGGTGAGGGGTGTGAGGGGACTCTGCAAGTATCAGCAGCAACAAAGAGGAGACTGGAGGAAGGGTGAGTCCACTGCTGGGTGATCCTGCAGATCATCATAGTCCAGTTGGTGTTGGCATCCCCAGGTAGTCAATGCTTGCAAAACTGGAGAGCTCTGCTCAAGCATGACTGGGGCATGCTGGAGTCACAGTAAAGGTGCTGGCACTGGTTGGGAAAACTCAAGGTTTCCATGGGCAGGTTGAATTGAAACAGATTGGAGGATTTTAGCTGGATCCCCGCGGGATGGTGTGTAGTTGTGCAATAACAAACTTGAGGGTGGCCCCTCTGGCCCCACAGGCCAGTGCTGTGTGTTGCATGGTGGCTAAGGGCTGGTGCTTCCTGCAGTTATGGGAACAGAAAAAGCAACCCAAAATATTATTCCTGCCTGCAGCAGGATGCAAGGGTGCCTTTAGTCAGCTTCACAGGATGGAGTTTGGACTCGATAGCAGGCATCTCCTGAACGTGTGTGTGTGTGTGTGTGAGATCACCTCAATAAACATGGTGAATGAAATGGTGAGGTTTTTCCCCCCATTTTTAAAAATATTAAACATTTGAGCCACTATATTCTTTAAAAGCAGAAACTAAGAACTGAGGTGCTGTAGGATCACTGCAGCCAATCGACAAACACAGTTTGCATAAGAGTTCTTCTTCCTTCATCTCTGCCTTCACTGGAGGTCTCAGATGTGGGAGAAGATTAACATAATGACAATGTTTGAGGAACAACTTCAAAATACTTGAGAAAATTACACACAAATGACTTTAGATTTCAGGAAAAGCTTTGAAATAGTTGCAGGTTTGAATGTGTGCCCTGAGCAGGGAACAGCATCCACACACTGAATTGCAGCTTGGGGTGGGGTCTGTAGTTTAGTCTTTTTTTGGCTTAATAAGGTGAAAAGAAAGCTACAAACATATGGAGGGGAATATTTGAGAACACAGGAAGAGACTAGGCTGTATGCTGAATGAAGAAGTATTTTATTTTGTGGGATCAGCCTCTGGGGGAACAAAGTTCCTGAGCTTTTGTTCCTGAGTAGTGTCAGCAGCGAGTTGGCAGTGATGGATGCAGGGATGAGAGGCTGCTCTGGGCTGGGTTCCCCACCTCTTACTGGTGCCACTTTGAAGCATAAGTGCAGGTAAAGGAAGAAGAGAGCATGAGACTGCTCCAGAGTCGGGGTGTGCTGGAGTGCCCCAAGGTCACCAGAGGGCAGTGGCAGCTGTACATACACCTCTGAGGATAAGGACTGTGAGACAGGGCTCAGCAGACCTAATCTGGTCTGAAACAGGAATGAGGCAAACAAGGAGAGAAGTCTGAGCTTGTTCTTATCAGGAAGAGGCAATCACAAGGGAATTGACTTCTCTGATGAACTATGTTAAAGAAAGAGATTAAAGTGGTTTGAAATTCATTCTATAAAATTAAGAGCCCACATTCCACATGGCACAGCAGGGAAGGAAAAGAAATGGGAGGAATAGACAATTTGGGATATTTATTTTTTTATTATTCAGTCACGGGGATTAGTTGACCAGGGAGAGAGATTACAACTGTGAGTATTCACAAGCCATCTGGGTAGGCCTGCCTTTAGGAGAGAAGAAAACATGAAGTCTCTAAGCAGGGATTTTTTTTTTTTTGCTCCCTGAGGTGCTTTGACGGGCCAAATATCTCAATACAGAGAATTACAGAATAATTGAGGTCGGGAGGGGATGGCTGGAAGTTTCTAGCATGCCTGGTTGCTCAGAGCAGGGCCAACTAAATCACAATGTCTCCAAAGCTGAAGGTTCCATAGCCCATTTGGGCCCATCTCCCAGGTTATTTCTAGGGTGGAAAAGTATTCTGTGTATCTGATAATAGTTTTTTATGCTTTGGTTTGTGTCTGTTTCCTCTTGTCCCATCCCTGTGCCCCTTCAAGGGTCTCTGTGTTCTGTACAGCTTCCCGTGGGGGAGCCGCAGGTGGCAGGGGGGTGTTCACCATCTGTCCTCAGAGCTGAGGCAGCACGGTGCTTCTGTACACTCTGATGGACCAAATGAGCAAATCAGTGATGTCAGAGGTGGGTAAAACCACCTAGAGATCGTTGGGACTGCACCAGCACCTCATGTCTCCTCTCCCCTGCCACACAAGAGTGCAGTGCCTGTGTGTGACCCCTGCGGGTGCAGCTCCCTGCCTGCCCTTGGCTTCTCTTCCAGGTCCTGTTCAGGGCTCACCCCTCTTGGCTGTGTGGTCATGGCTCCTGACCCCCCCATCAACATCCAGCTTTTTCCTGCATCGTGCACAGGGGCCACCTTGGGCACCTCCTCTGCACCTTTGGTTTCCTAAGGCTGTACGGGGACATACAAACAAAGAGCTCCTTCCCTTTCTTCTAGAAAGGACCAAATAGAAGGAATTGCTCTGGAATTCCTTGAGCTGTTTCATGGCTGTGTGGCTCTGAGGCAACTTCCTTTGGTCTCTTCCATGCTGTGGGTTATTTCTTGGCTGTTCTTGCCCCAGCAGCCCTGGTATGCTGGTGGTTCAGGGGTGGTATTGAAGTCTGCTGAGGTGGTTGAGCCCTCCCCAGGTTCTACTCCTGCTGGTTACTCCATGTTACTCCTGGTGGGCAGGGAGCTGGCATTGGCTTTTCTGTCCCTCTGTCCAGCTGGGACTACTTAGCAAGCCCAGGAGGAGCCATGCACAGGCAGGGAGCAGGGAGGAAGCCTGGGCTGTGGGGGGGCCAGGCATGGAAAATGCCCCCGCAAAGAGAGCTTAGGAAGAAGGGTTGGGAATGAGTCCTTGACAAAGGCTTTGTGCAGCTGGAGCTGCTGGTCAGACAGCAGCATCAGGTCTGGATGTGTCCCCGTTTCAGTGTATTGCAAGAAATGGAGTTTTGTATCCCATCTAGCTGGGAAAAGGTAATTTGCACTGGGCTGGTGCAGCCTTCATCTCCATAGCAACCGGAGTGTGGAGGGAGAAAACGAAATCTCTTCTTGAAAAGGCTTCTGCATAATCCCACTTGTCAAATTAACGTGCCTTCAGAGTCATCTGTTCAGATCTTTTGGTGAATGGTATCTTCTGGGACCACTTGCCTCTTGTCACAGAGAGTTCTAAGAACATGAAATGTTCAAGTGAGTCCTCCCAGGCCCGAGCTTCCCCTCCGCAGTCCTTGTGCCCGCGCCCTCTGCTAGACTGCACAGCTTGGTCCAAAATGGGGAATTTTGAGATTTGTGGGTAGTACAAGACTTTGTGGCCTGGTAAGGAAGAGAAGCAGGCACTGATGCAAGAATTGATGGGAGCCAGGTGCCCGGGCTAAGTAGCTCCAGCCCTCAGAGCTGCAGGTTAATGGCTACAGGAGCTTTGGAGAAGGGAATGTTTGCTACACTCCAGTCATTCTCTTCTCTAAAAAAATATTCAGGAAAAGGAGCTAGCAGTTTGAGAAGCAGGTCCTGGGAAGCAGTGCAAACAATCTGTCCAAGCTTTGTTTGCCAGTTGCAGCAAAGTTAGGGGCATTTCTCTTTGGGTTTTTGGTGCCTTTTGCAGCTGAGCAGCGGGTGTTGTGCCCAGCATTGGGCTGTGGTTGTTGCTGGAGGTGAAACCCTGGAGCAAAGGGCTTGTGGTGGGAGGGATGGCATGCTCCAACCTCGGGGTTTGTTGGGAGACTGAGAGGAGTCCTGCTCTCTGCTGTGTATTTGCTGTAGGTTTTTTGTAAGGTTGTAGACAGAATGCAACCAGAGCACAGAAGAGGTAACAAGTGGTAGAGCTGTTGGTCACTCAACAGCTTGTCTGTCTGAGACTAAAGTCTGCCTGGCTCCTGCTGGCTCTCAGGCTGGAAGTCTCTGAGGCACACATCTGTGTAATGGTAGACTCCTGTAAGGTCTTTTACTCTGAGGGGTCTTGGAGTTGTGGGTAGTTCTCAGCAAGCATCAGCTGGGTAGCAGCTGATGACACATGTAGGATGCTAGAAAATAGGAAAGAAATAGAAAGTCTACTAAAAATAGCATTCTGCTTCTCTGAAAATCCGTGATTTGTCAGTCTCTTACTTGCAGCTGTAGTCTGTTCATCTGAGTAAGAAGAATGAGAAAAGGTTCAGAGGCAGCCAGCAAGGGTGACCAAAGGCACAGACCACACTTCATGGAAGGTTAAATAGGCTGGAAGAGGTGCCTGGGGAGGATTTGTCAGAGTTCTGTGAAATGGTGAGTAGGCAAGGAGAAGGTGAATATGGAACAATAGTGATTTCTCAGTACAAAGGACTGAGGTGGCACTTGGAATTAGAAAGCAGCAAGATTAAAATAAAACAAAGTACTTTGTCACAGTGCAGGTGATTAAATGATAGAATTTATTCCTGCTGCATGTTGTGGAGGCCAAAACTATAAATGGATTGAAAATGAGAGTGCAGAATTACTGAAGAGTAAATTTGTGACCAAGGAACACTGAGCTTTTCAAGGGCTTGGGATGAGGAGTTCTGGAGTGAGGATGGTATCATATGGGTGGATCACTTATCTTTTACTGTGTCTTACACTCTTCCCTTTGCTGTTTGTCAGTTACTCATGAAAGGATTCTGGTGTCACCGAAGCCCCAGTCATCTGTAGTACTCTGTCCTTGTATTCTGGTTTTATGAGAGGACATCAGCTGGAGCTCCTTCTGTACTCCAACACTGAGAGCAAGTGAGCACTCAAGACTAATGCATAAAAACAACAAACCACCAGCTGCAAAAAGTCACACATTAATCCATAGAGGGTATTTTCTTGTTCCTTCATGGTAGCTGGAAGAATAAAACAAGTTGAAGCCTTTTCAACTCTTCTCAGCCACCTTTAGAGATGAAGGACTGACATGTTTCTTTTCATGTTTTATAAAAATGTTTAACTTAGTTGTTTTGTGCCATGGTGCAGTTCTTTGATTGATCTTTGAAAACTTTATATCCTACCAGCTGGCTGGTGTATTTGAGCAAGGTTCAGATGTTTTCTGTGCTGCTCAACTTCCTGTGATAGATTTCTCTGGAATGGGGGAGAGGAGCTTGTAATCTGTTGTTAGTGGAGAAATTGATCTTGTGTAACTCCAGACAGTTCAGTACCTGCTTACCTGTTGTTAATGTCAAGGTCCTTTTCGTAGGATGCAGCAGCAAAAGGGGACTTGCAGGGAGAAATTAATTTCCTTCTAAAATGATCATTTAAGTCAGCTGAATTGTGACCTCATTGAGCATCATTTGCTCCAAAGGTTATGAGGAAACCACAGCAGTACTAGTGCACATGGGGACGTGCACCATCACTGTCAAAACCAAGGCAAGATGCATCCTACTCTAGGTGTTAGCAACAAAAGCTCTTGATTCAACTACCCAGTTAAACCTGTTGGTTTCATGCTGAAAGATAGGGTGTTGCACAGCAAAATGTATCGTGACTTCAGAGCCATTCCCCAGCATGACATGACTCCTCCCCTGCAGTCACTGCCTTTTCCCTCTTCCACCAAGACTTGCTGCTGCTCTTGTCCTGTCCCTGGGGTTGTGCCCAGTGCTGTAGATGTCCTCAGCATCATTGTTGTTGTTTACTAACTTGGAGACCTGAAGGTGTGGAGGAGAGGTGTGTAGCCCCTCTCTTAGCTTCAGCTCCCCACAGTTTAACACTGGGCCAGGCATCATCCTCCCCTCTTCTGGACAATAATTCAAGATTCATAGATCTCACCCAGTGCCACCCCTGCTATGGGCAGGGACACCTCACCAGCCCAGGGGGCTCCAAGCCCCATCCAGCCTGGGCTGAGACACTGCCAGCATCCACAATGTCTCCAGGAAACCTCTCCCAGGCTCTCCCCACCCTCATTTCTCCCCAAGATCTCCTCTCCATCTCCCCTCTTGCAGCTGGAAACCCTTCCCCCTCCATCCCATCTCTCCAGGCCCTTGTCCCCAGTCCCTCCCCAGCTTTCCTGGAGCCCCTTCAGGCACTGGAAGGTGCTCTAAGGTCTCCCCATTGCAGCCTTCTCTTCTCCAGGCTGAACACCCCCAACTCTCTCAGCCTGGCTCCAGAGCAGAGCTGCTCCAGCCCTCCCAGCAGCTCCAGGGCCTCCTCTGCACTGGCTCCAACACCTCCCTGTCCTTCTGCTGCTGGGGACCCCAGAGCTGGACACAGCTTTGCCCCAGGGGGGTCTCCCCAGAGCAGAGTGATAGAGGATGGACAAAAGACATTGCAGATGCCCTCAGTGAGTCATTTGTAGGCAGGATGAGAACTCAGAATCATCTTGGCAATGGGAACTATTGTTTGGAAAGGCTTGAGTGCTGTTTAGTGAAGAGAAATGCAGATCACCACAGCTGCAGGAAAGTAATCAGCTGTGCAGATGCAGGAAAGATGCAGGAGAAAATGTTCAGAAGTTCAGTGAATCCCAAGCTGAACATCAGCAATATCAAAATGTTGCAGGAACTGGAGATAATGGAACACTCTCCAGTCCTTCACCAGTTGCTCCCCTGGTCATGGCTGGGGCTCCCAGCTGTGGGTGTTGCTGCAGGCCTTGGTAATGTTCTTTAAACATCATGGGAGAGGTAAATTAAAGTAGTTCTTCAACATAACCAATTATAAGTTATTTGTACTTAACTCCCAGAAAGCAGTCCAAAGCAGGTATTACAGGAGATTGTTGTGTTTCTCTGAGCTGTATCATTGTTTGCAGAATTTCAAATTATAAAAAATACTGTTGATTCTTGCAATGTCTTCTTAGTGAATTTTGGTGGATTTGTCTTTTGATTAGAGTCTGATGGTACTTGTTTTTTCCAGGCAGAGAATAATCAGGTCATTATAAACAAATGCAATGAAAAAGAAATGGTGTCAAATGTTCTTTCCTCTGGCACTTCTTCAACTCACAGTAGTTCAATTAAATAGGTAAGAATTACCAAAAATGTTTTCTGTTTTGATAAAATATGAGTGAGAGGGGCAGTTATATTTAATCTGACTTCCTCTGTATAACAGCCCATTAAATTTTACCTGGGTATTGTATTTGATTACAAGGCTTTGGCTACCCTGAAACTTTAGCATATTTCCCAGTCTGAGCTGCTCTCTGCCATTAAAGCCCTTCCAGGGCAAGGGGACAAGCAGGGACGTCCCCCAGGAGAGGAAGAGCCTCAGCTGATGAGAAGGCAGTGAAAACCCCTGGACTTTTTACCAGCCTGATTTGGGAGGTCCTCTGCTCCTCTCTTCAAACGCAGTGATTGTTTAACTGGGAGTACTGAAGTGTCCTTGCACAACCTCTGGGGGCTCATTCCCTCCCTCTCCTCTTCTGACAGTGTTCTCCTTGAGAAGCTGGTGGCTCATGGCATAGACTGTGTACTCTTCGTTGGGTTAAAAACTGGCTGCATGGCAGGGCCCAGAGAGTTGTGGTCAACAGAGTTAAATCCAGTTGGAGACCAGTCACCTGTGGTGTCCCCCAGGGCTCAGTTTTGGGGCCAGTCCTTTCAATATGGTCATTAATGATCTAGATGAGGGGATTGAGTGCTTCCTCAATAAGTTTGCAGATGTCACCAAGTTAGAAGGGAGTTTTGTTCTGCTTGAGAGTAGGAAGGCTCTGCAAAGGGACCTGGACAGGCTGGACCAGTGGGCCAAGGTCAGTAACATGAGGTTTAACAAGGCCAAGTGCCGTGTCCTGCACTTTGGTCACAACAAACTCCACACAACGCTCCAGGCTTGGGGAGGAGCGGCTGGGAAGCTGCCAGGCAGGAAAGGACCTGGAGGGGATGGTCTGTGAATGAGTCAGCATGTGCCCAAGTGGCCAAGAAGGCCACCAGCATCCTGGCTGGTGTCAGGAATGGTGTGGCCATCAGGAGAAGGGCAGTGGTGGTGCCCCTGTGCTGGGCACTGGTGAGACCTCACCTCGAGTGCTGGGGTCAGGTCTGGGCCCCTCACTGCAAAAGGACATTGAGCTGCTGGAGCCAGTTCAGAGAAGGGCAACCAAGCTGGGGAAGGGTCTGGAGAGGCCGAGGGAACTGGGAATGTTCAGTTTGGAGAAGAGGAGGCTGAGAGGAGACCTCGTTGCTCTCTACAGCTCCGTGAAAGGAGGTTGTAGGGAGGTGGGTGCTGGCCTGGGCTCCCAAGTGAACAATGACAGGACCAGAGGAACTGGCCTGAAGTTGCACCAGGGGAGGTTTAGAGCAGATCTGAGGGAGAATTTCTTTACTGAGAGAGCAGTCGGGTGTTGGAATGGGCTGCCCAGGGAGGTGGTGGAGTCACCATCCCTGGAGGGATTTAAAACCAGTGTAGATGAGGCACTTCAGGACATGCTCTGGTGGGTGACACAGATACTGATACTTGTATTTTACTGGGGGGGATGTTGACAGTTGGACACGGTGATCCTAGAGGGCTTTTCTAACTGTGACAATTCTATGAATCTGTGGCCAGTTTCTGTGTTTCACCTTTTCCTGAATCCACATCTGCAAAGGAACAGAGGAGAAAGGAGGTGGTGGGGGGTTGAGCATAACATTCAAGATCAGAAGCAGTCACAGCTTCCTGACAGACTAGTCCTCTCCCATACACAATCTGAAAATATATATGAAAGATATGTATATAATATCATATATAAGTATATATATATTATATATATATGAAATATTAAAAGAATATAAAATATATGTTTTGTGGCATGTAATCTGTGCAGAATCACCTTGCTGGGAGGTTTATGAGACCAGATTATTGCAACTGGACTAGTTTTAACTTTCCAGCCAAAGCAGGATCTGCAGCATTGCTTGTACTTAGGTTCCCAGCTGAACTTGGGGAGAAGTTCTTTGGGGTGAGGGTGCTGAGCCCCTGGCCCAGGTCGCCCCAGGAAGCTGTGGCTGCCCCATCCCTGGCAGTGTCTCAGGTCAGGCTGGATGGGGCTTGGAGCCCCCTGGGCTGGGGAGGGGTCCCTGCCCATGGCAGGGGTGGCACTGGGTGAGCTATATTGTCTCTCCAACCCAAACTAATCTGGTGTTCTATGAAAATAAGAGAATGTTAGGGGTTGGAAGGGACCTAGAGATCATCTAGGAGGTTTCTGCTACAGTTTTGTTGAGTTGCTTGTTTTAACTGTTCTTGGGCAAATGTTTGCCAAGATCTCCTTTGTGCTGGCAGTGTCCTGAAGGTGAAATGCAGCCCTGGCTTGTGGTGGCATTTTCTCCCCAGTTGCATGCCTGTAACTCTTCCAGTGAAGTAACTCGTGACTTGTGCTAAGATTGCAGAGAAGGGTAATTCAGACCCTTGTGATACATCTGCTAGAAACATGCTTTGTAAGAACAGGGACTAAAAATGGGATACAAATCATCCAGTCAGAACAGAAATGCTGTGGTTGCTGGTTTTCTGCTCTCTTCACCATGCGAGCTTGGTCCCACCAGGACATGGGGTCCTGGGAGATGTCCCTCACCCCAGTGGGACATTTCTGCAGCCAGCAGACACTGGCAGGGATTCTGCTGGCTGGGGACTGAGTGCCATCACTTTGGTGATAACATGAAGGCTGTTAACAACAGGGGCAATTTATTGTTAAGCAGAATACAGTGGAGTCCTCTCTGTGTCCTGGCTCCCAGGCATGCCCCAGCCCCCTCACCCCACTGGCCATGGATACCCTGGCTGGGTGGGGGGCTCCTGCCAGAGACCACAACCTTCTCAGGGTGTAGGTTCCCTGGAGTTCAGACAGAGGGAGTAACGGGGCTTTGGTTTGTGATTTGAATTTAATCTAGTTAGTATGACATTTAATATGCTGACATCAGTTATGGGGATTTAAAAGTAGCTTCTTGGCCCGTCTTCTGTAGGAGATGCTGAAGAAAAGAAGATTCATTCCAGAGGAGTGATTATAGCACTTCACATGAAGGCCAAGTCAGACTTTGGTAGAGTGAGGAAAAATCCAATCTCCAAATGGGAGACTGGATGTTTCAGTCAGAGATGTCATTTGGTAATGTGTCCCAGTGGTATTCCCTAAGAGCTGTTTTCATCCCTGTGAAATTAAATGTCTTCCTTTCTCCAGTGGGTGTCATAGATCTTTGTGGCAAGAGAAGGTTGCACCTCGGATCTTGGGGGCAGCTGGCTTGGGAAGGACAAGCTGCTTCTTCCCTTGCTGTGCCTGACTGCTGATCTGCTGAAACCACCCCAGTAGTGGGTAAAGCTTCCTAAGAAGTCAGTGTGTGACAGTAACCCACGGTGCTGGGGATTCCAAGGGACACTGCTGTATGTTGGTCAGGGTAGCTCTGGGATGGTGGGGGAGATCACCAGCAAACCACCCAGCCACTGTGAGCAGCAGCTTGCACAGCCAGAGCCCTTCTGGGGAGAGGCACAGGAACACCCCTGGGCACAGAGTGTAGCTGGGGGCTCTGGTGGGGTTATCCACAGCAGAGGATGTGGTGTGGTGTGGTGTGGTGTGGTGTGGTGTGTTTGTACAGCACAACCTTCCAGCAAGCAAAATCCACGGCCTTGAAACTTCCTCTCCACCTATCTTTCCATCTCTGGGAGTGCACTTGTTGTATGTCCCTCTCTATAAATAATGAGTTAAGTCTGTCAGGAGCAGGTGTGAGCACTGATTATCCCCCAGTGTAATTAACAGCTTGGTAACTGATGCTTCGGGGGAGGAAAGCCTTTACCTTGCTCTGCAGTCCCTTCTGCTGGGCTTGTGAAGGGCGTTGCTAATGGCATCACTGAGGCACATGGAAAATAAATCTGTCCCCTCTGCCTTTGGGCAGACATGGGGACCTCCCAGCTGTGTTGTGTGGTGCTGAGCCTGAGCAGGACCCTTCACAGCATGGTGTAGCTGCTGCAGCACCCACCCTCCTGCTGGTACTCGGTCTCGGCATCCTTGGGCAAGGGAGGAGCAAGTGGAGCTACCCAAAGGTTACCTGCAGGTGTTTGCAGGTATGAATGCTAATAAGACACCTGCTCAGTGTGAATAACATACTAACAAATCACACCTGGTTGTATAATTATTTTCCATGGGTGTAAATTAGTACTGGAGCTGCAAGACAGACAAGAACTGAGCCTGAAATCTGTCCCTCTTCCCCCATACACAATGGGAGTACTGGCTTAGGAGCAACTAAGGGTGCTGGGATGCTGCTGCCGTGGCTCCTGGGTGTCTTGTGAGGATCATCACTCATCTTTTTGAATAAAAAAACAAACCAAATCAAAACAGTATTCTGTTTGCTTGCCTTTAGTTTCTGCCACCCTTGTGGCCACCCTTCTGCCATCCTTTTCAGGAGAAGTTGTCAGGCTTGCTGTACCTTTGCTGTGTCATGGAAGCTCATTCCCATGGCTCAAGTATTAATTATCAATATATTTGCATTCTTGTTACTGCCTTGGGGTTTTTCCTGACGTAGTTGTCATCTGCAAATGCTTTACAAATACTTTTTTGTTTCCTCATTGTTTAAACTGATGTTTAGTGAAAATTACGTGGAATTGGAAGTCAAGAAGTCAAAAGCATCACATTGCTGATAAATGGGATCCTTTTTTCTACTTCACCATCCCCTGGTGTTAAGAGAATCTTGTGTCATGTTACTCCTGGGCTGTGAGTTCAGACTCAAGGAGAGTTGGAGTGAGATGGCCATAGAGCCACCTCGGTGTCACCGCAGTGATGGTGTCTGCAGAGCTCTGGTGCCACCTGGGTGGTGGTGGCTGCTGCCTCGGGAGGTGATGTGTTGACTTCCCCTCTTTTCAGACAGCCACAGAAACACAGCGTTTCAGACCCCTGTGTTCTGCTGCTGCCTCGAGCAGCGATCACTCCAGAAAGCTGTTTTCCACACTTGTTTCTTCAGCAGATCGCTGCTTCCTTCCATGCAGCCTGAACACTGGCATTACACGCCTGTGTCACGGCCATATTGGCCTTTTCAAATTCTGAAGCCTGCTTGTAAGCTGAACACTGTGACAAACAGCTTCCTGAGCAGCCCGGGAGCCGGGCTAAGCACATTCTGTGCATTGATTTCCAAGTCAGACCACGCATGGTGAGCGAAGCTCCGTGAGAAATCCCTGTGACCCCTCCACAGAGCAGCTCAGCTGAGGCTGGGGGTCGTGGGGGCCCGGTGCCCCCAGGAGTGAGCCCATGGCTGGGCTGTGAGCCTGGGTGGCTTTTCAGCGGGGCTGTGACCTGCTGTGGTCACCTGCCTCTTCAGGGATGGGCCTGGGATGGTCTTCTGTAGCAGCACGTGTCATTTCCAGGGGCTTTTTCATGGGTGGGAGAACACTTGGAGTCTGGGCACCCAGCATCTGTCATTTTCAGTACAAAATTGAGAGGAATGAAAATGTTTCTGGCTCACATTCCTGAAAGGGAGGTTTGGGTTTGGTCTGCAGTCCATTTGGGGGCTGTGTGTGACATGAGGGAGGGTGGGGAGGTGACTGATAATTAACTAGAACTTAATAACAGGGAAAAAAAGCTCCTGGCAGGCGGTGACGGGATTGGGATGATTCTTGTTGGCATTGCTCTGCCTGGGAGTTGGGAAGGTTGATCTCCACACAAAGCTGGACTTGGTGCACAGGAGCACTGATGCTGAGTATCAGCAGCGTTAGGGCTGTGCAAACAGTTCTGCTGAGCTGTGTCAGGGGAACAGACAGATCTTTGTCACTGGTGGCAGTAGAAGGAGCTGCTAAACACAGGAGGCAGCTTAGTGAATTAATTGTTTTTCACATGATGTCTTTACTGGTTGGACAACTACTATAAGCACTGAATATTAAATTACCAGCGTAAGAGATATAAAAAAGGGGGTTTGTTTATGAGTGCTCATGTTCTAAGTAGAGATGAGGAGAGCCCATGAGTTAACTTAAAGTTATTCTTAATTACAATAAAAAGGAAATGTGTCAGACCCAAGGGAAGCCGCTGCGTTGGAATGAGAATTGTGCAAATTATTTGATGTTGGGAATATGGCATGGGAGCAAGCCCTGTGCTGGAGGCCACGGTGCAGGGATCTCCCAGGGGGTCTCCCCGGCTGCTGCCTCTCGCCGAACGCGGCAGCGTGGGCTTGCCGGGTGTTCCCAGCCAGTGGTGGGAGATGGGTTCTTTTTGCTGATGGGTGCATCTGTGGATCTGTGTGGTGCTGCCCCTCGAGAGGAGCTGGGCAGCTGAGCGGGGCTCTGCGGGTGGTGTCGAGGGGTGAGGATTGGTGGGGGGTGGTGGGAGCTGCCCCTCCGAGGGGGCCTACATGGGGCTGGGGTGTTGCAGCTCCCACCTGGTGTGATTCATGAGAGAGCCATTCAGATAGACAACTGAAGGCATAAAACCAAAAAGCATCATTCAGTTTTGTTTTGTTTTGTTTTCTCTCATTCTGTCAGTGCCAAGTCATTTATCAAAGAGACAGGAACTGTCAGTGGAGGTGTAAAGGATGTGCTGATCAATAGTGACTCCATGGTTTATGTTGGGGCTGGAGCAGCTATACTCACAGTGGTCACCTGGTGTGGACGTGCTGATGTGCTGAGGGTGTTTCTTTTTGCAAATGTGGGTTTGCAACCCTTTTTTGAGAAGGGTCAGTGTGTGCATGTGTGCAGTTAGGAGAAATGCCTGACCATGGAGCTGGGAGCTGGTGGTGGTGGGAGAGCTGCCCAGGGGCACGCTCTGATGAGTAGAGCTGAGACATGGGCATTTCATCTTCTGACACATACAAAGCTGCCTGGAGGTGGGCAGAGTGTTCATGGCTTCACCAAGAAATTGTAAAGGTCCTCTCTGACTCATCTTATGAACCAGCTGATGACAAGAGTCTGCTGGCACTAGAAGTCATCCCTGTGGACTGCCAGAACTGCAAGAGAGCAGCTGCAGCATAAGATGGTGCAGAGATGGCATCTGTCCTCTTGGAGAAATTAAATAATTGCTATTGAGCTCTTAGAGAATTAGGACTAAATTGGTCACATCTCAAGCTGCAGCAGTACACCTGATAGAGTAAAACAGTTTGTAAACCATCAAGGATGAAGTGATGCCTCACTGAGTAGTGCCTCCACTGATGAAGGCTGTTGAAAATCAGTTCCAACAGATGACCCTCAGGCAAGTTACTGCATTGGTCAATGAGGTCTTGTGCGTTTCTGGTCCTCAGAACCAGGCCCTCTGTGGCATTGTGCACTGGTACTCCAGCAGGAATGGGAAGCTCCAGTACACAGAAGGTGTGTGAGCACGGGCGCTCCTTGCGCAGGCTGCACGGCATCGAGCTGCTTGGCCAGCCCTGAGCATCAGAAAAAATGTTTCCTCATCTCATTCTCTGTTCCATCTCGGGCACTTGGCCTTCTGACTGTTCTGAATATCCATGAATCTTGAGATCTTTGGAAAGAGAGCTAGTTGTTCTCAGTGACTGTCATAGAATCATGGAATGGGTTGGGTTGGCACTCACCCAGTGCCACCCCTGCCATGGGCAGGGACCCCTCCCACCAGCCCAGGGGGCTCCAAGACCCATCCAGCCTGGGCTGAGACATTGCCAGGGATGGGGCAGCCACAGCTTTCCAGGGCAGCCTGGGCAACCAGGGGCTCAGCACCCTCATTTTGGGACCTGCCTTTGGGGTTCCTGAGGGTGGTGGCAGTACTGCAGCTGTCACAAGGAGCTGCATTTATTTTTAATGCAAAACAATGTGACTTCAAGGAACAGTGCTGTATCTTGGGGTACGTAACATCAGTCCTGTCAAATAACTCCAAGAGAAAGGCTGAGGACTATCTGCAGAGTGCAGTAGCTTCCAGTATTGGAGGATGGAAGCAGGCCTGAGGATAATCAGCTCATTAGATGAGGAAAACCTGATGTCCAATGCCCCTTGATGAGTTGCTGCCCTCCAGCACTGAGGATTTCATCAAAGTGAGTGTGACCAACCCCACAGATGGAGTCAGCAAAGACAGCAGCTTGTCCCATTCATTCCTCATCCTTTTGGTCCAGCAGGAGGACAGACTGTACCCACTACCTGCCCTATACATGTAAAGAAGCGGTGGTTGGCAGCAGCAATGAAAAGGATGAAGCAAGAAAGATTCAGGACAAGAATCAAGTCATTGTAGCTGTTGACTCCTGCAAAGTCTAAAAGATCTGTCCAAGGTTTGTTTTTGCAAAAGAGAAAACCAGGAGACATGGTGAGAAATGAACAGCCAGTGTCCCCAGAGCTGTCACCCAGGTGACCTCCATCAGAGCATTTAATAGCTCACACTTTGGTTCTGAGGAATGTGAGTGGACAGAGCCAGCTTGCCAGGAGAAGTTAAATACAGTCCAGATACCTTTCTCCAGGAAGGTCTTGTGCTGAGGTTTCTTGACTTAATTCTTATAAGGATGATGCATCATTGACCAAAATGGACAAAGGCTGGTGGCTGAGCATGTGCTGTCAGGGAAGGACAGTGCTCTGACCCCTCTGCAGCTGCTGAGGCTCAAGATTCACATCAGGTACAATTAAATGCTTGACTTTTTTTGAACTTTAATCTTTTGTTTTATGGATGAGGGGTTTTTTTTCTGGTGTTGCAGGCTAGGGTCTGAACAGAGCTACCAGCCTGAATCACTTCAAACATCCAGGTGCCAGAGGAGGAGGTGGGGTGGCCAGTCCAGTCACTGATGGTCCTGGCAGGATGAGGTCAGCTAACCTTCAGTGCTGCTTCTAAAGCTACTCAGAAGCTGCATGTTCCTACACTCATTGCCAAAGCTACCAGGGAGCCCAATGAGTGGGTCCAGTTGTACAAGGAGGTCAGATATGTCTGCTGAGCAGCTTGTGGCTCCTGCAGTTTCCACCAGGGAGCTTTCAGAAGTGGTTCAGGTGTAATGGGTTTGACTCCTTACAGCCACATTTCTTTTGAAACCCTGAAGTGGGTTTTCTAGAAGAAAAGGCATGGAGCAACATGGTGTGTACATACTGCAGGCAGAACTCTTCTGCTCAGATGTGGAGTTTGTGAGCTGAGAAGGGCCTTTGCTGACCTCCTTGGAGTGGTTTTACTGGCTTAGGGAAGAAGTCCACCTCTCCTTTCTTGGGCAGAGATCAGTCCTGGATGATCAGGAATGGATCTGGGAACAGGACATACACATGGTGATGCTTCCCCAGCATGCTCTGTCCATGTCCAACAGCTCATAGGTCAAGGATTCTCCACCCTTGAAGGGTTCAAGGCCAGGTTGGATGGGGCTTGGAGCAACCTGGTCTGGTGAAAGGTGTCCCTTCCAACCCAAACCAGTCCATGAGTCCATGATTCTGTCACGTGAGAAAGGCAGTTTAGTTCAAACATTGTCCCCTAGGTTCAGTTGATATGACCTTGTCCTTGTGCTGGAGGAAGTCACCATCCTTGGAGCCTTCCCAACTCTCAGGGTTTTGCAGGACTGTTTCCCCTCCTTTGTGTTTCTTCAGGTTAAGAGGTACTAAGCAGCACCATTCCTTATTCAGAAAATGTTCCCATACTTTGGACAGTCCATGTCACCTTTCTTCTTTCCCAGTGTTGTTGTATTCTTTTCCAACATGGGAGGACCAGAGTTACTGCAAGCATTCAAGATGTGGTTGTGCCAGTGGTGTCATATTCCTCTGCCTAATTCACTTTTTTTTGCTCATCGTTCCTGGCTGCTGCAGGATGGGATGACACTTCATGAACTGTCTGTCTTATCCCAAGTTCTTAATCCTGGCAGTCACAGTCAGCTCAAAGCCTGTGATTTTATGTATGAGGAGAGGATTGTTTTTTCCCATGTGTATCAGTTTCTCTCCACCTTACATTTTAAGATCTTTCTGCCGTTCCTCACAGTTTTCCTCCTCTTTAATAGTCTGAATAGTTTAGCATTATCAGCAAACCTTGTTACCTCTCATTACTCTCTCATGTTCTAGGGCTGTGTCGAGCAGTGTAAATCCTGGCACTAGTCCCCATGAGACTCCACTGCTGACCTTTCTTCTGATGAGAAATCCAATCGTTTACTTTTATTTAAACCTTTGGAAAAAAATCACATGTAAAAATCTTTCTTTTTATCCCATGGCTTCTTAGCTTCCTCAAGAGATTTTAATGAAAGATCTCATCTGATGTTTTTGGAAATCTAAGGAGACTTCAGTTAAGTTTTTGCTGTCAGATAATTTGGGTCTTCGCTTTTTTCTCCATTGGTCATTCCTTCTGGCTGCATGGCCATGCACCCTCTGCTCTGTTCTGAAGTTGGCCTGTTGCATCCCTGAACAACACCTGGTTGTGGTTCTGGGGATGTTTAAGTCCAGTGAGAAGCTGTGGAGTTCACCTGTGTCCTCCTTCTTGGTGTCATCCCTTCCCTCCCATGGATCAGTTGCATCACTCACCTCAGAGTCAGCTGGAAGCTTGCTGAGGATCCACCCCATCTCACTGTGTCTTTAGTGAAGACACTGCATAGCATTGGTCCCAGCACACACCTCCAGGGACACTGCTCCACACTGGACTTCATGAGGCGAGACATTGACTTCAAATGCCACATTATCTTCCCCAAGGTGGGATGCTCACCTGTGTGCTAGCTGGCTCTCTGCTTGTCCCAGCTACCAGAGCCTTGCCCAGAGAGGTATCCGGGTGGTGGAACTTCCCTCTCTGCATGCATCCTTGAAAAACAAGGTGTCCCATACTGGCCATCCCCCTCCGAGGCCCCATGGTGCTTCCCACCTCGGCCCATGCACTGTGGGTGATGTAGCTCTTTCACTCACAAGATACTGTGGACAGCTGTCTGCTCTCTGGTCCTGGTGGCTTCTGCCTTTGATTTTTCTTTCCTGACCTTTTGTAGAGACAATTCCATTTCAGATCCATCTGCCTGAAAGTCTGGAGGGGGAACCTCCCACAGCATGGACGTAGGAGTTGTGTTCAGTTTCTCTGCACTGGCCTTGCCACCACCATCCTCTGACCCCAGGGAGCTCTGCCTGGTGTCCTGCTCCCTGTGACTCAGGAACTGGCTTGGTATTAGCTTTGGTGTCTTTCACAAATTGTTCTGCAGATCCACATGTGACCTGTCACCTGTATTTTTACATTTTGCCTGCAAGAGTCCCTCTCCAAGATTTTCTCCATTCTATCCATTTGGATATGGTTTCAGCTTCAGGAAGGTTTTGCTGACCTCCATCTCACTGCCCTGTTGCCCTGCCAGCTCCTTCCTGCTCTTTCTCAGTCTGTGGTGAGGATTTGTGCTTTTCCCAGCACGGTGCCCTTGAAGGGTCTCCATCTGTCTCCTTTGCTGCAGGTGGAATAAATCCTCACTGTAGAGTTTGAAGAAATGTAAAATTTGGTTTTTTCTGAGCCTTGTTTTTATTATTTATAGAAATAAGTTTGTTCATTCCTGAATGCATATTGGGCAGGATGCAGACATCATGTTCTTTAATCTCCTTTCCATGAAGTAAAGGGAGATTTTAGGTGTTGTCTGTCCTTTCCCAGTATATGTGGCAGCTGAAGGCAGCAGTGGGACTCTTGCCTGCAGCATCCCTCTGTCTGTGACCATTTTCCCTCTTAAATATATGCAGCATGAATTTCGTGAGCTAGTGAGACATCTGAAGATTGGAGCTGCTGTCATGTGTTACCTTATCTGTCTCTGTGCATCTGCGCAGCCAAATGGCTTCGACGTCAGCTTTGAACAATGCTGCTTGTGTGGAGCAGAATTCCCACAGGTGACATGGGTAATTTGGGAGCTCTGAGCATGGATCTCAGCCTTCCTTTGCCTCCTTTTTCATTAGACACCATTTTGCACCATTTGCTGAAGAAGTGATGACAGGGAGCTGTGAATGATGGACCTGAACTCCCCTCCACGCAGGCTGGGTTGGCTCATCTAGGGTCCAGGGTCACTGTGGGTGTCAGGTTTAGTCTGTCTGATGGAGACCATGTCCAGAGAGAAGGTGCAGGACAGCATCACCTCTTCACCTGCAGTGCCTCTTCTGGCAAGTGAGGATAAAAATCCAGGACACATCATAGACTCATGAAAGGGTTTGGGTTGGAAGGGACCTTAAGAGCTCACCCAGAGCTACCCCTGCCATGATCAGGGACACCTCCCACCAGCCCAGGGGGCTCCAAGCCCCATCCAGCCTTCAACACCTCCAGGGATGGGGCAGCCACAGCTTCTGGGGGCAACCTGGGCACCCAGGGGCTCAGCACCCTCACCCCAAAGGATTTCTCCCTCCCTCCCTCCCTGCCCAAGATCTCCTCTCCATCTCCCCTCTTGCAGCTGGAAACCCTTCCCCCTCCAGGCTCCCATCCCTCCAGGCCCTTGTCCCAAGTCCCTCCCCAGCTTTCCTGGAGCCCCTTCAGGCACTGGAAGGTGCTCTAAGGTCTCCCCATTGCAGCCTTCTCTTCTCCAGGCTGAACATCCCCAACTCTCTCAGCCTGGCTCCAGAGCAGAGCTGCTCCAGCCCTCCCAGCAGCTCCAGGGCCTCCTCTGCACTGGCTCCAACACCTCCCTGTCCTTCTGCTGCTGGGGACCCCAGAGCTGGACACAGCTTTGCCCCAGGGGGGTCTCCACAGCACAGAACAGAGGGCTGTGAAGGAAGCTTTCAGCTTTCACTGACCCCATCACTGCTGATGGGGACCCTGGAAAACACCTCCCTTCTGCCAGAGAAATACAAGCCTGATCATTCCAGGGACTTTTCTGTTGTGCATTCTGCAGTGGCATCTCCTTGACTCGACTGCTTTTCAGCAATCACAGTAAGGTTTTAACGAGTTTCTCAGTATCAGTGCAGGGCAAAACCCATCTTGGACTTCTTAATGTTCCCTTAATGAGCTGTGTGGCTGTAGAGTTTTGGGTAATGCTCTAGAAGTTCCCAGCTTGGTTTGTTTAAAGGAAATTAATGTAGATCTGAAAATTTTCTGTGAGAACTGTTTGTGTTTGGAATGGGAAGATGTGGCATTTCAGGGCCTTTCACTGAGGCTGTTCTTCACTTTCTGCAGCAGCTGAGCTTGAGAATTTCTCTGGTACTGCCAGCCCACATTTCATCCGGGACTGTGCAGTGCTGGCTTTAGATTTTTAACTGGTGTCTGAAATGTGTTTGATCAGCACTGGAGGGAACGTGACCTCAAGCAACACTTCCATCCCACGGGCGTGTGTGTGGCTGGGAGATGGTTTCTTCTGGAGTTGGAGTTGGGTTTCATCTGTCAGTTTGCTTTTGACGTAGTTCATAATCAGTGCCTTGATGAGCTACCTCCTTACTGAATTAAACAGAAAATCTTCCTGATGATAATCAGTGCTTTGGGATCAGTTGGGAGCATAAATAGGCTCTGTCTGAGCCCCCTCACCGTTTCCTGCTGCCCTGTGCTTCCGATGCAGGAGCATCACTGTCACACACCTTCCCAGAGGCTCCCCCATCTGCACTGCAGAGTTAAGTGGTTTATAATTTTATTTTATTGCCCTCTACAACTACCGGAAAGGAGGTTGCAGTGAAGTTGGGGTCGCTCTCTTCTCCCAGAGAAATGGCAACAGGACAGGAGGAAATGGCCTCAAGTTGAGCCAGAGAGGATTCATATGGGATATTAGGAATATTTATTTTGGAAAGAGTGGTCAGGCATTGGCCCAGCTGCCCAGGGCAGGCATGGACTCACCATTCCTGGAGGGGTTTGAAAAACATGTACATGTGGCACTCTGGGTCATGGTTAAGTGGGCATGGTGGTGTTGGGTCAGCAGTTGGACTTTTGATGATCTTAGCTGTCTTTTCCAACCTTAACGATTCCTTGGTTCTGTGAGTTTTCCTTTCATGGTAGGGCTTTTCCCTGTGTCACTTCTAATGGTGTTGCTAAGGTCTGCTGGGTCACTGGGCCAGGAGCTATTCTGAGGACAGTGGTTGTGCATTTCAGACCTTCTGCTTCTCTCTTCTCCAGGCTGCTGCTGACCAGACCCCTGACAGACACTCTGTGGCCATTCTTCTTTGATATTCAAATAGGGCCAAGAGATGCAGCTGTGCTGCCCCTGCTGCAGGCTGTGACAGCAGCCTCTGCAGGGCACTTGGGTCCTAGTTTGTCCCTCCAGGCTCCATCACTGCCACAGATACTGTGCTCAGCAAATGGTCAATAGTGATGTGCCCAGCTGATCCCAAACCCTTTGTAGAATCACAGACTGGTTTGGGTTGGAGGGACCTGAAAGCCCATCAAGTGTCACCCCTGCCATGGGCAGGGACACCTCCCCCAGCCCAGGTTGCTCCAAGCCCCATCCAACCTTCAACACTGCCAGGGATGGGGCAGCCACAGCTTCTCGGGGCAGCCTGGGCCAGGGGCTCAGCACCCTCACAGTGAAGCTAGATGCTCAGCTGCTTGATGTGTAAATCCAGGGCTGGTCTGTGACCTTTCTCCCTGAAGCATCACCTGCTCTGTGAAGTGAGACTGGGGAAGGAAGAAGATGTCTCAATGTCATCCATGCAGTTTCATTGCTGGTTTACTCTGTGGGATGTTTGATCTGGGCCAGCTGGCAGTCTCCTGGAGGAGCCCAGCCCTTGCCAAAAGCAATTTCTGGACTGTGGTTTGGAAAGAGCTGCACTTTGTTCTGGCTCTAATTTGGGGGGGAAGAAAGTTTGTCCATAAAGACCCAGGCTGTACCACACGCTCCTAGGGCCAGAGCATTGTCTGTGCCCCAGTTATTTACTACTGCTGTAAACCATCTGTCTGTGGGAGATCTTCTGCATGAGGTACTGAGCAGAACTGAGCTCCTCACACTGCCTGGCTGTGGGTCTGAACACCCCCCTGTGCCAGTGAGATTTTTGCTTGGAGAGGCCTGGGATGGCCCATCCCTCCAACAGCTGAGCTTAAATTTTCCTTGACAAAGATTTGTCTAAAATTACCCAGTAAGTAAAAGTTTTCCCCCAGTAAGTGTCCTTCCATCCCCATCCTGTGCTTCAGCAGTGTTACTACTGGAAGTTTGTGACACTTCTGAAGCATTTTCAGGGGACTCATCAAGCCAGTCAATCAAATCAGGTTTATACTTCCCTGCAGGGCCTTTTATCTTGCAGGTGTCTTTCTTGGGACTCTCTCCTCTTGAGCCACATCCCTTTTGGAGCTGTGGTGTTCTGCACTGTGCCAGGAGTGTTACCTAACCCCAGCAGTGCGATGCGCGTCACTGGGCTGTGGGTGTCTGCCATGTGGGTGTCTGAGCTCTCCACCCTGGCTCACCCGGGAGCCCATGCAGATGTGTGAGCCAGGGGTGCCATTCACTTGACAAAATGTAGGCGGTCGTTTCAGCATGGGATGAATCACAGCTCCATTGACTTCACTGAACAGTTTTCCATTGAGGCTAAAAGGAGCCCAGAGCAACTTGCTCGCTGTACGCTTCTTTTCCTTCCCTGTGGGTGCTTTGCTTATCCCCTGATGTTGGGTAGATGACTCCCAAGGCTGTGGCAGCATGGGGTCAGGCAGGAGGATTGTTTCTGGTCGTAGACAGTACTCCTGCTCATAGCTCCAGTCTGCCTGTCATCCTTCTTTCATAGAAATGTGACACTGCAGCTGCTGGTTATGTGCCAGGATGGTATTTGTGTCCTCTCCTGCCAGCTGCCTGCCCAGCCACTCCTCCTCCATCTTCTGTTTTTCTTTTCATAGCTCCTTGCTACGAAAGGCTCCTTGCACTTTTCCTTTTCCCCCTAGTATTTTTCAGACCATTTCTGCAGTGATAGTATTTGCATTTGCATCCAGCTCTGGTCTTCCAATGGGCTCCTGCCCGTTCACATGGGATCCTCTGCAAATTTATTGAGTTTACTCTCTGTTACATCCTAGTCATTGGTGAAAACATTGAGCTTGTCCCAAGACAGAACCCTGCAAGATCCTACTTGATAAATCCTTCCAGCTAACAGTGAAGAATTTGTCAAAGCAGCTGCTTATTCACCTCGCAGTAGTTTATGTTCCACTTGTTTTTTATGAGAATGCCTTGTGAGAGCATTCAGAATGCCTCACTGACACCAAGGTACCTATCACAGAACTGCCTTGCCCCTTTTCATAAGACCCATGATGTTCAAACAGAAATTAGGTTCGTTTAGCACAATCAGTTCTTTCAAATCCATGCCACCTGGTAGTTATCTGATTCATTTCTTCAGGATGTTTTATGAAACTGCTGTGTTGTTTGTTAGAGGGTTTTACTGGGAATTAAAGATGTGTTGCTTCATTTTATACTTACTTTGATCTTTCTACTGCCTGTTTTTAAAGGTGAGCATCATTCTTTTTCAGATCTTCCGTAGTGTTGTGCATCCCATGCTAGCTCTTATGGACAGCCTACTGTGGATGTCTCCTCTGGCTGCCCAGGCACTTGCAATGAAAAAACCTCTTAATTCCTCCATCTGCTGGTTTTTCACTTGAGGGTTAGAGCTCATCTGTGCTGTTGCCATGTTACCAGGAGTTAACCATAGCTGTTTAGTACTATTAGTACTAATCATGATATTTTTTACCTCTTTGGTAGGACTGTTGGGTTTGTCCCTCTAAAGTCACAAAGTTACTAAAATAGCTTGCTCTAGTCAAGCATCACGTGCATTAACTGCCTTTAATTGAGCTCCAACGAAAGAGAAACCAGCAGCAGGTCTGACACTGGCAGTCCTGCAGAAGCAAGAGGGTAGGGTAGAGCTGTCTCATCTTGAGGAGCAGCTCTGAAGAGCCCTGCTCTGCTGCCTCTCGAGTGGCACAGTAGCTGCCGTTTGTTTCATTTTATCTTGCTCTGATGCCTTAAAATAACTCCTTACTACATCTTATTTTTTGAAAGTTCCTATTTTTATTTAGATAAAAATAAAAAAAAAATGAGTAATTCAGGTTATTTTTCAGTGTGACAGTATCACAGGTCTTTGATTACACTGCTTCATCTCCTTCCCAGGCTGTTTTTTATTGCTTCTCCCAGCCCCCGGAGCTCCGGCAGTGCCGATCGGTGGCTCCTCGGTGTCTCTCCACTCCCCCACAACTCCAGTGCACAGAAATCTAGAGACATTTTATTTCTCTTTTTACGTACATCTATTTACAGAGCTAACTAGTGTGTCTGTATCCAAACATGAGGGGTGTCCAGTGGATCCTGCTGTAGTCAGTTCGTAATCTGAGGATTTTTCAGTGCCTGTAGAGCTGGATGGCAACAGGCGAAGGGTTTGCAGGGTCTGGAGGGATTTAAACTGCAAAGTCTAACTTCATAAATCCCTCTGTGGATGCAGTGCAAGAGAGAGAGCTAAAGCAAATAAACATCCACCAGTTCTAAAAATCCCACAGGCAGCTCAATGTTTGTGCTTCAGAGTGTCCGGGGACAGAAAGGAGTGTGTTGGGGGGGGTTCCCCATTATTTCTAGCAAGGTTGGGGTTTGAGTTGAAGTACTTCTTGCCAGTTTACTGGGAGGAGGAGGAATAATTCAGAGGTAGAGTCAAATATTCTTCCTGCTGAATAACTCTGGGTAAGAGCAGCAGCAGGTCGAATTTATTTAAAGGCTTGCATTATTGCAGGAAATCTTGGCAGCTGAGGACTGGTGGGGGAGGCTGGATGAAGTTGTACTTATACAGAGTACAAGCAGACTTGTCAGGAGTTTCTTCAGTTTACTGGGTGGATGAAACAACCACAGAGATCCTGTGGGAAGAGTTAGAGGTACAGAATTTTCTTTTGTCGTGGATTCCTCACTTTTTTATTGACAAAACAATAACAGAAGAACTAATTGGGGACTTCAGCCCACCAACAGATACATAGTTTGTATATAATCATCTCTTCCTTCTCTCTCTCTCTCTCTCTCTCTTTCTCTCTAGCTCTTGCATAGACACATGCACAAACACATTCTTGTAGATGTGGCAGAACTTGCTCTGGTATGGGTTATACTCTGGCACAGGTCATCTGTAAGGGCTTGAGGTGTCATATGGAAACATAGGGGTGTTCCTGTGGATGTGAAATGTGTTAGGCCTAACTCTCCTCTTAGGTGGTAAGAAATTGTTCAGATAGAAGTTAAGGTTGTCACAGAATCACAGGATGGTTTGGGTGTGAAGGGACCTTAGAGCTCACGCAGTGTCCCCCCTGCCATGGGCAGGGACACCTCCCACCAGCCCAGGTTGCTCCAAGCCCCATCCAACCTGGGCTGAGAGATTGCCAGGGATGGGGCAGCCACATCTACTTTGGTGCAGGAACCAGGGTTCAAGGTTATCTGGCTCTTGTAACATGGACAGAGGGGTTGTGTTGCTGTAATGACCTCTTCTGGGCATGGCAGTTCTGAATCTGCTTCCAGCAAGGCACTCTGGACTTGGAAGAGTGGATTTCATTGGAGAGAGGAGAGCTTTACCCATAGTCAGGCACATAAACATCACCATCTCTGCTGTTGAGAGGTGGGCAGTGTGTTGAAAATGTGACATCCTGGGATGACTGTAAAGCAGCAGCTGCCTCCTCTAGAGCAGTTCCCTAGTCCCATAGTTTTGTTGAAGTTTGTCCATGTTTATGTACTTTGTTTCACAAATACCCTGTTTTTTCATGGATAGTGCCTAAGTGTCCAAAACCATAGCACAACGTGAACTGCCAGGGAAGCCCCAGGAATTCAGGCTTGTGTCTTGCATTAGTTCCCTTGGGTGGTGTCTGTCCTATGTCATCTGGAGTGGCTTGGTAACTGCATGGGATGACTTTTATGATCACCTTCCTGTGGTCTGGAAAATGAAGGAATATTTCTATCTGTCTTGCTAAAAGCAAGATACTATTGTGATGTTAATGGCAGAATTACAGAAGTACCCACCCAAAACGGGATTGTGGTGCCAGCAAATGGTTGCTGGTGGCCAGGATGCAGAGAATATAACATAACAGAACCATAGAATTGTTTGGGTTGGAAAAGACCTTTAAGATTGTCAGTCCAACCATTAACTCAACACTGCTGAGTCCAGCACTACACCATATCCCTCAGCACCAGGTCTAGATGCTTTTAAACACCTCTAGGAATGAGGATTCGTCCCCTGACAGCCTGAGTCAGTGTTTAATCACTCTTTCAGTGAAGAAGTTTCTTCTAGTCTCCAACCTCAACCTCCCCTGGCACAACTTGAGGCCCTTCCTCTTGTCCCATCCCTTGTTCCTGGGGAGCAGAGCCCGACCCCCCCTGGCTCCAACCTCCTCTCAGGGGGTTGCAGGAGCCAGAAGGTCTCCCCTCAGCCTCCTCTGCTCCAGGCTCAGCAGCTCCTGGTCAGACTCATGCTCCAGAGGTGTCTCCTGTTCCGCTGTGGGTCACTCACAGCCGTGGCTATACACACACGATTGTGAGTTGCCAGCCCAGCTGTGTTACCTGGCAGACCACCCCTTCCCTGCAGCTGGGGCAGGGGGCAGCTGGCTGGGCTGGGCTGGGGATGCTGTGCTGTGGGTACCCGGTACCGCAGTGCCAGCCCGGCCCTGCTCCCTGGCAGCACGTTGCTGGGCAGGGTGGTGGGGAATGGGGCTTTGTTCCCTGCTTCTGGGTTGGTCTCGTTGCTGGGCAGACCCCCTCCATCTCTGGGCAGTCCCCATCCACTGTTGAGCAGCCTGCCCTCATTGCAGACCCTCTCCATCTCTGGGTAGACCCCCCTGATGCAGACCACCTCCATCTCTGGGCACACCCCTCTGTCTCCGGGGAGCCCCCTCGATGCAGACCCCTTGCCCCTCCGGGCAGCCCTCTCGCTGGCTGCCCCCCCC